>CAUYPK010143778.1:0-22967 GCA_963574355.1 Loris lydekkerianus
AGAATATGGGGAAAGGCCCAAGGAAGAGGAATGGAGGGGAGAGGTTAGGGTGGAGGGAAGGTAATGGGTGGGGCCACACCTATGGTGCATCTTAGAATGGGTACAGGCAAAACCTACTAAATGCAGAATACAAATGTCTACCTACAATAACTAAGATGATGCAATGAAGGCTACATTGAACAGTGTGATGAGAATATTTCAGATTGTATATGATACCATTACATTGTACCCCTTGATTTCACTAATGTACACAGCTGTGATTTAACAATAAAAATAAATAGATAAATAAAAAGAAAATGACAAAAGAAGGACTAATAGGATATCAGGAAAGGAGAAAAATAGAGCATAAATTTTTGTGATATACACAATAAACTATCCTTTTCCTCAAAAAAAATTTATAAATCATAATGTTTCAAATAAAAATTATTATACCATCTCATACTTAAAACAATGATATTTTTTATCATGGAGAAAGTAAAGAGACCTAAATGAAAGTGATATTATGATACTTCACTTGAAGTAGTAAAATGTTGATACCACTAGGCTATGAAAAGTCACATGTGTATATTTTAATATCTACAGCAACCACTATAGAACTATGCAAAGAAATATATCCAAAAACAAAATAAACCAAGAGAAAATTTTAAAAGAAATGTTAAGTGGGGGTAGTGCCTGTGGCTCAAAGGAGTGGGGTGCTGGCCCATATGCCACAGGTGGCAGGTTCAAACCCAGCCCCAGTCAAAAACTACAAAAAAAGAAAAAAAGAAATGTAAAGTAACGCACGGGAAGGCAAGAAAAAAGAAAGAGAGGAAGTAAAAACAGAAGAAAAATACAGAAAACAAATAATAAATGTCTGACTTAAATGTTAACATATTAATAACTATTAATAACTACATTAAATGTAAATGGTTTAAATATACCAATCAAAGAACAGAGATTGGCATAGTGAATTAAATAAAATGATCCAACTATACATTACATACAAGAAATTCACTTCAAATTTAGCTACATATATAGGCTGGAAGTAAAATAAAATTTTTTTAAACGTGCCATCCAAACATTGCTTTTTTCAAAAAGCAGGAATGAGTATATGAATGTTAATAAAGTAGATTTTGGAGTTAAGAAAATTGCTAAAGACAAAGAGAAATATCACATAATTATAAAAGGGTCAATCTACCAAGAAAACACAGTGACAGCAACAGAGCCTCAAAATGCATGAAACAAAAACTGATGGAGCTCAATTCTAAAGTGTACATTATAAGAAGAGGAAACTTCTTATAATAGAATATTTAATGTAAGAAAGCTATTAATTTTGAAAAGCTGTTAAGTTAGTGTTGCACTTTACATTTCGATAGTGTCTTAGAAATGAGAAAATGTGATGATTGTTTCCTAAGTGTTTCAAAAGTATATCTTGCTTCATGTTAGAAAAAAAAAAGAATTTGATATTATCAGCTGATTGACAAATTATTGGTGTCTTCTCTCAATCCATAAACTAAATTAACAAATCAAAACAGACACTGATGTACCAAATAGTAAAACTTAGTTTTATCATTAAGGCAAAATGTATAAAATCTGAAAATACTGTCATTGTTACCTTATAAAACAAGGTTAATATCCTTTGTTCTTCAAGCTAATCAGAATTTTTATCTAACAGCTTAATTTTACTGTTCAACTGAACATTTTACATCACAAAACACTATGAAATTGCTTAAGGTGGAGACTTGATTTGTTTTCATTCTTGGATTCATGAATGAACAGCAGAAAAGTCAAAATTTACTTGAAGTCTACAGATGATGTGTGGATCAGTTGCTGGATACCTTCAGAAATCAGTTGCAGAATTTTCCTAGTACTTGAGCAAATCATCATGTCTTTTGTCATTGCTTTAGTTATTGTACTTTGTTGCCCTTGTTATTGAATTTCTGGAGTCTTCAGATATTGAGTGTGTTTTGTTATCTGTAATTGAGGGCCATTATGAAGTGCAGCTAAACATTCTAGCAACAATTTTCACATGAGTAATGAGGCTGAAATACAATGTTGGGTTTTTTTTGTTTTTTTTTTTAACTATTTATACAGAATCTTCATGTATTCTTCTGTGACTTGCTTATTTCCCCCTCAACTATGTTTCTAAAATCCTTGTATTCATTAATTTTTATTGGTGTGGGAAATTTTCCATTTCATCTTAACAACTTGTTTGATCATTTAATCCTTAATGGGAATTTGGATTGTTATTAGAATTCGTTGTCACGAACAGTGCTGCTACAAGCATTCTTTTATTTACTTTTTCATGAACAAACACAAAAGTTCATCTATGTTTATTGCTAGACATTGATTCCTGAGCTGTGGAACTGTAAGTTGAATGGGCAATAGTGGGTTGTTCCTCAAGTAGCTATATAGTTGTAAATGCTTTATAGCACAGTATGACCATTCCCATTATTTTGTATTCTCATGAATACTTAATATTTTCCAACCTTTTGGTGTTTGCCAATCAGGTAACTATAAAATAGTTCTTGTCTTTCTCCCATTCCTTTCTTCATCTCTTTAAATTATTTTAAATATAATAATTTTGTGGGTTGTTCATATTGTTCCATCAACCCATCAACTCATTTTCATAGATGTTTGTCTCCTCAAGTTCCTTGTGTCTTTTTAGTGTGAGTTTATCTTCAGTAGTGGCCATTTTTCTTTTTAAGTGGGAGGTGGGAGTCCTATGCACCTAAAGTGAAAGGGCTATGAAAGTCTTCCTGGGGAATAGTTTTCTGTTTGTATATGCTGGGACCCTATTTCTCCCAGATCAATTTTTACATAAATATTTGAGCAGAATGTCTAGGGTTTTAATGTTATCTGTTCCCATGTTAACTATTCTCATATTGAATTTCTTATTTCTGGCATCTGGAAATTTCTCTTCTTTTCTTTTATGCCTGATTTTGTATTACTTTGTGGTTGTTCTGTTTCTGTGAGCTCAAAATGAGTGGGAGAGTCCATGCCAGGTCAATCTGTCACATTACCAGAAATTCCGATATAATTTGTAGTAATTGTGGGCCATGTATGAATAATTATTAGTATAATTTTCATTTATAATTTTGTTTCTAGTGAAATTTGACCATAGGAAGAAAATAGGCTTGAGTACTGTGATTCCTATGCCTATCACTCTCATTGCCAATTATCAATAATTATTTGGCATGCTAGTTTTGATATAGTCTCATGAATTCTCTCCAAAGAAGATCAGCTTTCAGAGTGTACATAAAATCAACTCTGAGGGTGAGCCTTTGACAAAATTTCTTGTCATAAATGCTATCCTGTGTAGCTTTTGAGACATAGCCAGATTATAGACAATTTTCTTGCTAAAAGCACCTCCACATGACTATACGCTACTCATATATGTGTGATTAGCATCTAAAAGCTCTAATACAGTGGTGGGGAACCTGCAGCCTTAAGTCCACACATGGCCTTCTAGGTCCTTAAGTACAGCTTTTTGACTGAATACAAATTTTATAGAACAAATCCTTTCATTTTTATTAACACATTTTTGTTCACATTTTAATTTTATTGTTTAAAATGAATGTATTTAAAATACCGAAGGATAAAATAAGTTTCAATGAAATAATCTTCCCAGATTGACTGGCACAATTAGAACATTAGTAAGACATAAGGGCTAAATTGACAGCTGCTACACTCATGATTTAGTCCTACCTTTTCCTGCCTGACTGATTATAACACCAATAAGGACCACAAATATTTTAAATTATAGGTCATTTTGCAGACATTAAAAGATGAAAAGCAAAAGCAAAGATGATTCATTCAAGCAGCAATATGGCCTGAAAATAATGCCACTGAAGCAACTTATAAAGTAGCTTATAAACTCAGAGAAAAGGGAAAGCCAATCAGTGATATTGAAAATTGTGAAAGAATGCATTGTCAAAGTTGCAGGATCCTTAGACCTTGTTAACATTTCTAAGTGCAAACAACAGTCTCTTTCAAGGAGAACCGTAACTGATCAGCAGCATGAATTAGCTTTCAATTTAAAAGAGCAGCTTCATATAATACTTCAAAAGGAAAATATATATTATTCATTCACCTTGAATGAATCAACTGATATTCTTGACTCAGGTTTTACACTTCATTCAGGGCATAACAGAAGATTTTCTTTGCTACAAAGAGTTATTCCTTTGGGCACTCAATGCGAACAGAACATGGGAATAGATATCTTCAGTAACTTTCAATAGAAATGCTGTGAATGTGGTAAATTTAGTGAATATATGTACAGACAGTGCACCTTCCATGACAGGAAAACATGAAGAGTTTACTACCCAGATTTTAAAAAGTATTAACAAATCCAGATGCTCTCATTTCTTTTCATTGTATCTTGCATCTGCAAAATCTCTGTGCTATAGCTACTATTTTAAGTGACATTTTGCAACCAGTTATAAGTATCAGTCACTATATTCATGCAATTTCAACACAGCATCATCAGTTTTGTAACATGCTAAATCTGAAAGATGAAGTATTCAATGTGTACTTGCTGTGTCATTCTAAAGTGCATTGGCTATTGCACAGACGGATGTTAGTCAAAATTTTGTCTCTGCAATAACATATAGCTAAATTTTATGAAGAACAGAATCAACAATAAATCAACAAGAATTATTAAAAGATTTCCAGACTAATGCAGCATTTCTGTGTGATAGCATGTCAAATCAAAACAACAAATATTTCTTTGCAAGGTAAAACTAAGTCTATATATGATATGTGGTTAAAAATCCAAGCATTTTAGAAAAATCTATCTTTTATCAAAACGCTTCTTCAAAAGGAAATTGAGATGAACATTTTCCTCACTTAGCAAAGGTCATTGATGAGGTGGATGGTACATGCTAATCATTTGAAGAGTACACAGCTGTTCTAGGCCTGTTAATTGAAAAAAACAATGTAAGGTTCAAATATTTGATACCATGGATTCTGAAAGTCAGGGAACCTTTCATTGTTTATATCATCAAGGCACCTAAAGAACTACAGACGGAATTGATTGAGTTCTTAGTAGATGACTTTTTAAAGTCATTGTTTGATGCTAAGAAAAATCCAATTAAAATATGGAAATATGCAATAGAATACCCATGCTTTTGGCAACATGTTTGAAAATGATTTCTCACTTTTCAACCACTTAATTACTGCAAATCTACATTCTCATAGCTAAGCCAAATCAAAATGCCCTAATGTCACAAATGACTGATACCTCTCTAGAGGATCAACTGAAATTGCAGACCTCCATGCTACAACCCAAAAATCAAATGCTTTCCAACAAAAAACAGATGCATTAAAAAGTTAGTTGACTTTAAAATTAACAAATAGTTTTAATTTTTGGAATTATTAAGTATATAGTAGTTGTATTTTTACAAAATAATGTACATTTTTAAGTATATCTATCTAAAGTTTCTTAAATGTGATCTTATTTGATTATTGCTAAATTTATGGGGCTGGCCTTCCAATATGAAAAGGTTCCCCAGCCCTGGGCTTGTACATGCCCAGGCTCACAATTCTTAATTAACATCGTACATCATCAATCTGAGTTCACAAAATTTAATTTTTAAATATGCAAATTTAGTAAATTATTTTGCACTTAATTGCATTTTGCATAGGGTATGCTTTTAATTATGTTAATTGCTTTGAATTTAGAATTATTAGATTAATTCTGAAATTATTTCTGCCTTCCAAGAAAATTAAATAAGATACAATTTTTAATGGTTTATGGCATCCTTCTGCCACTAAAAGGAGTAAGGAAATTATATGAAACATATCTCTTGAAGTCATCATAACCCTAAAAAGTATTTAACTAGTTTTATTTAATCAAGAAAAAACTAGACAATAAAATATGATTCCAAATGTTTTATTTTCATATATATATATATATATATATATTTTTTTTTTTTTTTTTTCAGCTGAGACCAACGCAATAAAAGACTCATTTATTTCTCAGAATTTAGTCTGCTACGTGGTATTACCTGCAAATGTGGGGCAACCACACATGTCTTTGAGGTCCTAATCCGAGACTTGTCTAAGCATTATTGGTAGGCAGCTCAGTCCATCAGAGATTCAAAAGAAGTCTCCTAACCTGGGCCAGGTATTTTGGTTTCAAATAGTCACCCAGCTCTTCCTTACTGACCCACACATGATAGCCCTTCTTCCCAGCCTGGGTTAAATTTCCAGTTAGTAGTAGTGCTTTGAAGAAGAATACTTTGGCCCCGAGGTTACTTTCTGTCCGCATTGCCTGGGGGAACTTGAACTTGTAGTGTCCACAGGGTGCATTTCCTAGGAACTTGGCTTCTATGTTGTTTTCTGACAGTGTGGCCAGAGTTTGCTCAGCTGTTCCTAGAAGAGTCTCTCCAGGCTGCCACTCTGCTTGCGGTAGCATCCAAATATCTTGGTCTCCAAGCTTCTGCCTGACTAACAGGGTAAGGTTCCTGTCCAGCTTCCGGTGCAGTGCGGTCATTCTTATTATCCACTTCTGTTATGAGAGCTCCGGGTTTGAACTGTAGGAATGTCTGTTCCCACATATCTTCCAAATCTTGCACCAGCGAAATATCTTCTTCATCTTCTTCATCATAGAAGTCAGCTTTCTTCCTTGCTAGTCGCTGACTTTCTTCCAGGCCACGAAGCCCATGGTCTGAATACAGGCTTTTCTCTACCTCGATCTGCTTTAGCAAAGCCTCCATCTCTTCCTGCAATGGAGCCAAGGGCTAGGAGACTGGCTGCGGTCGCTGCAGACACAATGCGCCCAACAGACGCCATGGAGATCCTTTGTTTGAGGGTGCGGCCACTAAAACCAGGCTTCGAGAACCCAAGTTACCAGCCCAGAGCCCCTAAAACCGCCGCCATTCCTAACAGAGTCCGCCTAGCGGGCACCGCCATTTTCCTGCCCTCCCACAATGTCCATATATATTTTTTATGTTGTACCTATGTTTGGAGGGTAGTAAATCATAATTTCCCCCCATTCACCATCACAAATATAAAAGACATTCTCTTATAAGGTCCAGACATAAATTGAATTTCTTATTTGTAACTGTCTTAGGGGGACAAAACTGAAAAATTTTTATTAAAGACTTAAACAATTGAAAAAACAATGAGTAATGGGAACCATTTTCACTGGACAGAGTAATGGAAACCATTTTCAAAGTCTCATCAATATCGAAGCCAAATGCATTCTCTCCACCAGTCATCCTCAAATAGGCTCTCATTATAACTGAATGTCTACATGTAAATTTTCACAGAGGGAAAATTAAACACATCTGTACACATATGTAAGTCATACCAAAGTTTTTAGACAGACTGTGTTATGGTCCATTATTTCATTTCCAAGAAACACAATTGATAACATCCTTTCTGATTCACCTGTGTAAGTTTTGTTTTGCTTGGGTTATCAGTGTTGCTGGGAGGGCTTCATTTGTTTCCATCCATGGGAATTTTGTGTTCTTGATATTTCTGTATGTCAAAACTTTCAAAATGACACACATATATATCCTCTGTTGTGTTACACAGCTCAACACTGTCCACTCTAATTATCTGCTTACTACTCTGCCTCATCTAAATTTTACACATTCACTGGTACATGAGAGACACTGTCTGAGGACGGCATAAAAATAACCAAGATAAAACCTCTATCTTTAAGAGAAAATTGAGTTAAAATGCAGATATGTAAGCAATCTAACCAAATGCAATCTAACAAAACTTACAAGACAAAAATAAGTTAAAAGTAAAACTTTGGAAAAAATGCTATGCAAAAAATAATAAAACAAAAGCTGATTTGCTCTAGTAATATCAAATAAATAAACTTCAAACAAGGGTATAGTATGGTGGAAAATTTATTAAGAAGGTATATCAATCCTAGACATTCATACAGCTAGTAACGGAGCTTCAGAGTACATACTTCAATGTGATATAACTGAAGGGCTAAATATAAATCCACAGGGATATCTGGATATTTCCACACACATCTCTTAGTAATTGAGAAAACAAAATATTAATAGACAAAATAGCCATAAGAATATAGAAGACTCAATACCATTGAACAATTTGAGCTAATTAATATTTATGGCACAAAAATCTATATGGGATACATAATCTTTTCGAATACAAATGGCATATTCACCAAGAGAGACCATATTTTGGACCACAAAATGAATCTTAATATATTTTTTAAATGAAATTATACAAAATATGTCCCCATGAAATCAATGGAAATCAAATCAGAGAGCTATAATTTTTAAAAATTTGAAAAATTTTCAAATGTTCAAAAGTTAAGCAACACACTTCAAAACAACTTTTGGTGGAAGAAGAAATAACAAAAGAATTAGAGTATAATTTGAACCCAATGGAAACAAAAGCACAACATATCAAAATTTATGGGCAGCAGCTAAAACCATGTTTAGAGGAAAATATATCATGTTAATGCTTATATTAAAAAGAATAAGGGCCTAAAATCCTAAGTTTCCATCTTAAGGAATTAGGAAAAGAAGGGCCAGCTAAAAACAAAGTATATAGAAAGAGGAAAACAATAAAGAGGAGAAATCAATGAAATAGAAAATGGGAAGCCAACAGGAAAAAATCAAAACAACTAAAACTAGTACATTTATAAAGGTCAAAAAATTAATCAGTCTCCAGCCAGACTGATCAAGAAAAAATACAGAGAAGACATAAATTATCAGCATCAATATTAAGAGATGGAAGGGCTCTACACATTCTATAGAAGTTTAAAAGAATATTATGAACAATTTATTGACAATAATTTTAACAATGCAAAATGATGAACAAACATCTTCAAAAACTCAAACTACTGAAGCCCACTTAAGAAGAAAGAGATAATCTGAGCATCTAATAAAGAAACTGAATTTTTTTTTTTTAAAGCCAACCTACAAAGAAAACTTGAGGCCCAGGTGACTTCACCAAACATTCAAGAAGAAACACAACTCAGGGCAGGTATGGTGGCTCACACCTGTAATACTAGCACTTTGGGAGGTCAAGGTGGGAGGATCGCTTGAGACCAGGAGTTCAAGACCATCTGGGTAATAGGGAGACAATATCCTCACTGAAAATGTTTAAAAAACATTCTCAGTGTGGTGGCAAATGCCTATAATCCAGCTACTGGAGAGGCTGAGGCAGTAGGATTGCTTGAGCCCAAGAGTTTGAGGTTGCTGTGAGATATCATGACACCATTGCCTGGATGACAGAGCGAGACCCTATCTCCAATCAATCAAATAGGTCTTTTAAAATACAAATTAGATTATGTTTTTAATTTTAAAGCTTCCAGTGTCTTTCCAGGAACTTATAACAAGATCCAAACTCCTTCCCATGGTGTCAAGGTGCCACATGACCTGGCCTTGGAAGCTCACCCAACTTCACTTGCCCACTCCCCTTCTTGTTCTCTGCTCTCCAGCCTTGCTGGTCTCTGATCCACACACCCCAAGTTCACCTATTTGGAGAGCTTTGCACTTGCTTCTCCTGCTGCCTGGAATAAGCTTTAAGACCAGTTCCCTTTCAGCAGCAAGCTCTCATAAAAGGGGCCTCCACAGATACATCCACCCCAAGTACAGTGACTTCCTGCACCCCTTGTGCCCCACCACTTCTTTCTTGTGCCACTTCTTATGAAGGAACAGTGCACTCTTAGGTTTCACTATGTCTTAAAGGCACAACCCTAAACACTCGGCTTATGAGTCTCAGACTGACTTTGAGGCAAGATGCTCTGTGACTCTGGTGAGCCATGTCAGGTAGAAGCAAGGAGCACTGAGACGGTCAGCTCCAGGCCATCAAAAGGGAGAGGCTTCCCCATGTCTCCAGATGGGGTGCCGTAGTAGTCTCTCTTCCAAGGCCCTCCAGAGGCAACATCAAAAGGTCTGAGAGTGGAAAGTCTTATGATCCTGGTAGATAGACACCATTCCAGATTGTCTGTGATTTAGAAAAATAAAGATACGTGTTTTTTCTTCTATAAATGTAATACAGCTAAAAAAGATCTTGAGGATAGCACTCCAAATATCTTGTATATCAAAAGATTAAGTACGGCAAATGGGAGGGATGCCAAGACCATACTTTTTGTCCCTCTGATCTTGATGTTCTAGTATATATATATGTTACCGTTTATGAACAATGGTATTGAAAGTCTAAAATTAATCTGAAATTATTCTTTCAAAGTTGAAGATTAAAAGATTCATTAGACAAGAATAATGCTGCTTTCATTGTTGGTGTTAGCAGTGAAATGGCCCATTGGAGTTAATCCATTTGCTGGCACTAAATACTGTAGATCATGGTAGTAAACATTAGATAGAGACTTTTTTTTTATCAATTTGAGAAATAACTTATAAGAAGGCATCATTCTCTGTGTAGAATTATTTGAATGAGGCTTTGGTAAAACCATTAACAATATTTGACATTCTACTGGGAGTGTCCAATCTGCAGCCTGCAGGCCAAATGCTGTTTTTAAGAGTACCTTTTTTACTTATCTGTGGTGTCAGATATCACAAAAAGCACGTACTGACTCTTTTTTTTTTTTTTGCTAATCAGCTTTCATTAATTTTTGTGTATTTAATATGTGGCCCAAGACAACTCTTATTCTTCCAATAAGAATAAGAGTAAAAAAGAAGTTGGTCAAAGTAAATAACATACAAAAAAATTATCAGGTTGGACAATTGAGACGTCTCTACCTGCAATGTTAGGAAGGCAAAAGAATGCATTTGACATAGCAGCTGAGTCAGGATGCTAAGATGGTTCCCCCAAAATAGCACTTATAGTAAGACTTTGAATGCAGATAGTTTACGTGGGTAGGTAATCATGGGTAGCAGAAGTAAGGGAGGGCAAGAAAGGGGAAACAGGGCCACACATGGGGACATTATCAAGGATACTACTAGTGGCAATGGCTGCTCATTTCTGCTGCCTCCTTGATAACTTTCTAAGAAGTGTGCAGAAAGCCTTCTAGAACTGTCGGTCTGATGGGTGAAACCTAAGCACTTGTCTACCTGTTCTCATCTCCTTCTGTGTGGGTAACGCCATGAGCATTCAATTATCTTCATTATAGATGTCACATGGTTTCTGATAGCAACTAAATCAAAAATGCTCTTAAAATATTGAACATAGAGCAATTTGCTTCCTAATATCAAGATAGATTTTTTTTAAAAACTAGTGATAATAATGCCAGAAAAATATCTAATCAACCACAATATTGTGGGATGGTCTCCACTGAGGCACATTTAAAGAAATCACTTTCTGTGAGTGGATGCTATCTTATAACACATTCTAAGGGTAGGAAAATAATGCATACTTTCACCTTTAAGATTTTGAATCATATGGTTCCAAAATTGCTGACTTATGAGCACCAGTGGGATTAGACAATCTACCAGGGGTCCTCAAACTACGACCTGTGGGCCACATGAGGCGGTGTGATTGTATTTGTTCCCATTTTGTTTTTTTACTTCAAAATAAGATGTGTGCAGTGTGCATAGGAATTTGTTCTTTTTTTTTTTTTTTTTAAACTATAGCCCGGCCCTCCAATGGTGAGGGATAGTGAACTGGCCCCCTGTTTAAAAAGTTTGAGGACCCCTGATCTAAGCCCTCTAGCCCAAGAGGCAGTCACATCAACCATTTTTTATGAAAAAAGAAACAAGGCACAAGTTATTGTCTAAGCCAGTTAAGGTAAACAAGTATCTGATGATTAAGTAGTAAAAACAAAACCAAAAAGCAATATACAAATTGGAAAATATATTTGCAATGTTTTGGGCTCTAAGCAGATTTCTATTCTTCATTTAGTAAGAGTTCTTATGAACTTAAACAAACAAACAAAAAAGAATGTAAAACAATCCAATAGAAAAAGGGACTAAAGAAAGGGATAAAGGCCAGGAAATTCACAAAAGGAAGAAGAGTCAATTGATAATAAAAAGATTTAAAACATTCAAAATAATATTATTTTTCTCCTAGCCCCATTTTTTAAAAGTAAAAAACTGTTAGTTTTTAAGATAAAACTAAATTTTGTTGGCCTCATTCTTGATCACCTTGTCAGAGAGAGCAATCTGGCAGTTCTTGGCAAAAGTTGGATTATTTGTTATTCATTTAAAGCTCTTCTGGGTGGACACTGTATTAGGCCCTGGGCAAAAAGAAAAAGAAAAAATGTTCAAAAAGGCTCAGCCCAGGCCCTGTGGAGCACCCAGATTTCACGGAATGCAGGCACAGAAATGCTCTCAGAAGGGGAAAGAGGAATGCTACGGTAACTCAGACTGATTTTTTGCCGGGTGAGAGTTAGCAAGTTGATTGGATGTGGTGAGGGACAAGAAATAAGGTTTCTACAAAGTTAATCCCTAAAAGCTGCCAAGTCCCTTTACCGGATCTGCCATAAATTACTAACCCACTCCCAGTGCCACTGAGGTAATATAAACAAATTTCTTTTAGGGTGCTGGGAGGCTCAATTCAAAGTGCTCCCCAAAGGATCTTATAATAAACACAGGGTCAGGGCACAAGCTGCAAACTAGAATGGCACATTCTTCCGACCCTCCAGTTAGGGCTGTACTTGCAAGACCTGAAACAAATAATGCCTCTGCTCTCCCACCCACATTCCCGTTCCTGTTCACATGACCCCCGTTACTGCATGATTTACAGTGCTTGCTTTTAAAATGCAGATTTTTTCAAGGTTTTATTGTTAGCTTTTACATCATTAGAATTGTAGCCTCGTATATTTGCAGGAATTGACAACTTATGCCAAGTATAAGTCTACATAGCACCCAACAGCAGAGTCTAAGCTTTCAACTTTTTTTGAATTAGCGTCAATTTATAGAAATTGTATTTTAAAACGATTGTACAGCCAGTTCATTTTTAGATTTATTATTTGCTCTTCAGAACATTTTTTTCTTCCGGCCTTCTTTTGTTTTGTATTTGGAGGCGATTTGAATACTATTGATTGTAATTGTGGATGTGTGTGTGTGTGCACACACATTAAGACATTTTAATGCACATGAAGACATTTTAAACCAAATAATTATAAAAAGAGTGTAAGTGTATACAATTCTCTTTCCTTAGAACACAGCTCTGATGGATGCTAAGAAAGATTTTTGCTAAATGAAAGAATAATACAAATAACAAATTAGATAGGCTGCTGTAATTGGCAGGTGTTGGGCTTTCAATAGAGACAAAAGATTGTACATTTTAGACTTACTTTTTTCCTTGTGTCTAATTGAAAATTTAGTTCATTGTAAGACTTCACATGGTGGGGGAGCATCTACCCAATTTATTCTTTTAACTGTCAAAATAGAGTTTCCATCAGTCCTTGCCTGAGGGGGCTATGACCTGGATAGAAAATGCCACAAAGTATTAAAGCAAACTTCAGTTTTTTGACTGCCCCACTATCTTCCCCTTTTCCTCTTGCTGAGGAGTTGGTTCACTGTGGTCTTGTTTGGAATATTCCATGAAGAACACTGACAATGTATCAGATTGGTCATGGTATGAACAATTTTCATGGATGGGAATACAAAGGCCAGTGTTAAATGTGAGCCTTTATAGGGGCTTTGAACAGTAATAAATTCTGATGAAAAGTCTCCCACCCCTGCAGACCATCTTAATCTTTTTCAGGCACACACTGGACAGCTTACAGGAGAAGCAGGAGCCCCAGAAGGAAAGCGCAAACTGGGAGCCTTTCATTCCAGCTGAGAGACCAAATTCACCCCAATTTCACAAAACCATCTTTGGATAGAAACCAAATGAAAAATTCTTTTCATAGTTGGCCCGATGACATGCCACCTAAAACTACTAGGTTTGCTTTTCACCTTGTCTGTGTGTGCAGAAGGGTGAGCTGGAACAATAAACCGCTGGATGTTCAGATTTATTTGATATTGTAACCCAAAGCAACACGATCCCTGGTGTATGATAGAAAATAATATGACTTCTTTGAAGGGGAGAGAAAAAAAGGGAGAAGGAAAATGTACTAGTGGCACTAAAATAGGGGGCAAGAAACTTGTCACCGTAAGGGTTTCCAAGTATCACAGCCCTCGAAAGCTTTAACTCTGCTTGGAATGCTGTAAGGTGGCCAGGCCTGTTGTGAAATACTTCTTTGGTAGGAGCCCTGAACTGACAGGCCATACAAAGAAGTGTTGCAAATTAGCAGCTTATTTCTTGTCAACATATCAGGGGTGGTCCTTTCACAGGCTAACAATCAAGAGAGACAGAGCCGTGACAGAAGAAGCAACAGAAAAGGCTGGCTTCTAAATCGGGGGAGAAAATGGGCTTAAATCACCCAATTGGGATTTTAACTCAAATTTACCACAGCCTGCTAAAGTTGGCAGGCAGGAACTTGAGGGAGGCAGGGAGTTTAACGGAATGAACTAGAGCTCTAAAGTCTGACAGATCCAGGTTTGAACTGTTTCTCCATGACCTACTAACTATATGATCCCATCTCTTAGCCTCTCCGAGTCTGAGACTCCTCTCTGTTAGATGGATATGGTAACACACACACTTCAGCATTGTTTTAAGGATTAAATGAGGTAATACATACCTTCCACTATTGCTGTAGGATTAAACAGGACAGCAAGGGGGCAAGTCTGTGCAGGCCCACCCTGCCTCCTTCTTCACCCATCCCCTTTAAGGAAGGACATTGCAAAATCAGAGAAGGGTCTGATTGTACCTCACCAGCCATCCCTCTTCCCTAATTTCTGGCTTCTGTTTTAACAACTGGCTAGCCTATGTGTATTTTAAAGTTTTCTATTTTATTCTATGTCAGTGTCTTGTGTAAAAGTGTGTCTTGTAGTTATTTTTAAAAATTCCAATAACAGGTGCTTCTCTAGGAAAATCACATGACTCTATCTTGATTTCTACTTTTCCTCTACACCTTGAGTCTGTGCACACTGGTCAAAGCATGACATAAAGTAATGTAAGGAAGAGTTAAGGTCAAGCGCACTGTTTACAAACAGAATACACACCTGCAATTTAAGGAATCATTTCCTAGTAGTGAGATTACTTATACAGACATAAGTTCTTTTTAATCAAGAATAGCAGTGGATGTCTCTCTAAATCGACATAGTCACACTCACATAAGCAAGTTTATTGGCTATGTTCAGGTGAAGAGGAGTTATAGCTAGTATACAAGTGATTGCTTTTATTTATTTATTTATTTTTGCAGTTTTTGGTTGGGGCAGGGTTTGAACCCACCACCTCTGGCATATGGGGCCAGCGCTCTACTCCTTTGAGCCACAGGCACCTCTGTGATTGCTCTTTTTTTTAACTCATCACAGCCAAAAAATTTATAACACTGAAATTAGACACATCGTACCACTACATTTTACAGAAGAAATTGAGTGTCCTGGGAACATATGTGACCTGCACAGTTACTGGGTGTCTGCACCACAATGCAAACTGAGTCTCTTCTCAGACCCCTAGTTGCTATTTCAGATACTACCCCCAAACAGACTCTCCCTGTTATCATGATAAGCTTGAAATACCTAGACATTTCCTGATGTTTTCAGAATGTCATAGTGCTTTCTGACATAATTTTCACAAAGATGTTTAATGACACTGGAGGAAAAAAATGGTTTTTACAAAAGTTAAGCCAGTAAATGGTTATTGTGGAATAGCCAGCCCGAGATTTCATCCCAGGAGGTATGAGTAAGTACAGAGAAGTACTCACTCTTTTGAATGGCCATCCAGCCTTCTTGAGGTTTCCCTCATCAACAGTCATAAATATTGCTTACTCTTCCACTCACTTGTGGCCTGGTATGTGGTAATGCACCCTACCAGGAAAGAGGAATTTCTCATTTCTAAAGCTAGTTGGGCCACCCACCTGCTGCGGGGCCTTGGACAAGTCATTTCACGACCTTCTCAATCTTAATCATAGAGTAGGACTCTTAATATGCATCATGAAGATGACCTTATTACACTAGGGACTGCCATTTACAAACCCAATTTTTTTTTAAGTGGCACTATCATGTTACATGTATTGAAAAACTAGCAAAGTGATTATATCACCCATACACAGCAAGATTGGAATGCAGGGAAAAAAGTAGAATGAACAAACTGAAAAAGAAGCCCAAACATGCTTACAAATGATGCTTTTAAAAGTAAGTTTCTGGCCAGGCACAATGGCTCCTCTGTAATCCCAGCACACTGGGAGGCCAAGGCAGGTAGATCACTTGAGTTCAGGAGTTTGAGAGCAGCCTGAGAAAGAGTAAGATCCCATTTCTAAAAAAAAAAAAAAAAAAAAAAAAAAAAAAATTAGCTCTGGGCAATGTGGTATGCGCCTGTAGTCCTATCTACTCAGAAGGCTGAGCATGAGGATCACTTGAGCCCAAAAGTTTGAAGCTGCTGTGAGCTATGATGCCACCACACTCTACAGAGGGCAACAAAGTGAGACTATCCCAAAGAAAATTTTAAAAATAAAAAACAAAATGGCAAGGTTCTAATTAGGAGTAATTGTCCATAAAAATATAGCAGTTTTCCATTAAAACAAACCTCTAGTGGGAAGCTTCTTTAGGAAGCTCCAGAAACACAGCCTGCATTCTTAGACTAGGTTAGGAATCATTTCTCTATGATTTTATTATCCCTTGATTATATACCGATGTCATTTCATTTATCATATAGAATTATACGGTAATTCATATAATTATACCTGTGGCTTCCAATAGACTAGAGCTGTCACAGGCAGGAACCATGTCTTATATTCATCTTTCTAAACCCACTGCCTGGCACACCATAGGTATTAAAAAGACATGGCTTTTTGAGCTATACCAATGTAAGACAGCTGGTTGATATGAGGGCAGCTGTCCAATTCCATTCACATAGCCAGGAGATAAATAACCTGACTTTTCTTTTAGCAGAGTTTCATTTCCTCAATTTATAAGGACTCAAACTTTTGTGAGCAATATTTCAGTGTCTTCCAGGTAGCCTCGCTGAAGTCCTTGAGGGATCCTTGAGACATACAGCTATATCTGTTAACGCACACACACATATGCACTCAAACCAGGAGACATGCAAAAGAATAAAATATTGAAACTTCTTGCAGGGCGAGGGAGGGGTGTATGGTAATCATGGAAAGATTCATTTAACTCTCTTTAAGAAGTACTATGCATAAATTTTAATCCAGGATACATACTTCCTAAAAAAAATTGAGACAAGCTAATCCATATGAAGAGGTGAGCTGGCACACAGGACATCTTGACTGCTGGGAAAATTTATCCCGATAGATTGTGACAAGGCCAAAAGTTTCTTGTTCCTCCTTTGGAAGATTCCATTTCTCCTGTACATTATCTTCTGGATTTTTTGGGACTGCTTGCTGTAGAAAGTGGTGTCTAGATAACCTAAGTACTCTGAAGAATGCCACATTCATTCACAACTGTTTATTATAAATATTTATCATGGTGGTAGATAAATTCAAGATAATATGATTCATTTACAGTTTGGGGGGAATCCAAACAAAGGCAAAAATGTAGAAAATAAATACAAGAGGTATAATGCTTCTTTTTATTTGATTTATACTTTAATATTTTGAAAATGTTGGTATATTCTTTGTTGTGCTTTCCTGTGGTAAGGAAACATAACACTAATTTGTTACTCACTAATATCTCACCCTCAATTCTTTCCCCTGATTGAAAAGGAAGAAAATTCTACCAGTTTATTCCTGAGGTGATTTTATGTGAATCAGTGTCATTATGGAGTAGTAACAGGCAGCCAGTACACAGCAGAGGAGGTGGGCTCATAGCTAGGCACCCGGGCGGTGACCTTGAGCAAGACTTCTCAGGGCCTAGTTTCTGCATCTGCCAATGGAATTATCCTGTGGATAAACAACAGCAGGCCCACAGCTCACCCTGGCCAAACTATAAAAGAGGAAACAAATTGGAGGACCTTGGGACAGAGGTAGTCTTTGCCATAGTTGCCCACAAGGCTGCGTCTCAATCAGCATCACTGCCTGCCCATCCCCCCGCCACCAGCACCACTGAAGCCTAAGGTATTACTTAAGACTCCAATCTCTGACCCAGGAGCTCTTCTCATGGGAGGGGTGACATTTCACAACGGAGACACTAGAGGTTTAGGATTACATAAATCAAAGAAGGAGATGAAGATAGGGAAAAAGATGCCAGAATATTATCCACAGGAATCCTTCTTTGTGTGGGTCTCAGTCTTTAGGAACTTACTCTTCATGAAACTCAAGAGAACGTCTACAATAACCAGAACTTTATTGTTATATTGCCCTGACAATTTGGGGTAAAGCATAATTGCATATTCCTTACCAATCTGCTGTGCTTATCTTTGGGAGACTGAATGAACAGAACAGCAGGAAGTTTGGTTCCTATGGGTGCTCCATCTGCCAAGCACATGACAGTGTGAAGTTACGGGGTACACTGGAATGTCTGTCTAGCCAGGAGTGGTTGCAGGGAGAGTTCAAGGACTAGAAGAACATTCTGAAGTGGATGAGCAAGGAAATAGTAAGACCAAGCCTCCTATCAGCGTTAGATAATGTGGACCAAATAAATAAGGTAAGGGGCCCATCCATTAGAAGGTACAGGAAAGTGGGGGGCATGGAACACAAACTAAAGCCAAGACAGAGTGCCACCACTATCCACAAACAGAGGCCACCACCTGAAAGTCACAAGGGAGTCTCCACCAACAAACAGGATCTGAAGCCCGGTATGTTATCCACTGAGTGTTTCCATCCATCCAATCCCCATGGACGGCAGAGGTGAGGACACAAAACCTTGGAGATCTGTCACCATATGATCTGTTTAATAAAGAATTTAACACATCACATAGATTTACCTTAATCCCTGATTTTCATTTTTTTTTTAGCTTTTCAGGAATATTGCACTTATTCTTCTATATAATAAGTTATGTTTAAGACACATTTTCTTTTTTTTTAATTTATTTTTTTATTTCTAATTAATATGAAGGAACAAATTTTTAGGTTACATTGTTCTCACTTCCAGATAAAGTTCAGGTTATAGGAGAGCCCCCTCACCCTGGGGAGCATGCAGAATACCCTCACATTGTGCACATTAAGTGAGATCCCAGCGAATAGCTTCCCTCCTCTGACCAATTGCCCTCCCCTCTCTGTCCCCTCTCCTTCTTCTCCCCTCTCCCTTGCTAGACTGTATTTGTATTTTATCATTCTTATGAGTGTGTAAGTGTATATATATAGGTTTCATATTAGTATTGAGTACATTAGATACTTTTTTTTTCCATTCTTGAGATACTTTACAAAGAGGAATGTGTTCTAACTCCATCCAGGTAAACATAAAAGATGTAAAGTCTCTATCTTTTTATGGCTGAATAGTACTCCATGGTATACATATGCCACAGCTTGTTAATCCATTCATGGGCATTGGGTTGCTTCCACAACTTGGCAATCATGAATTGAGCTGCAGTAAACATTCTGGTACAAATGTCCTGTGGTAAAATGAGTTTTGTTCTTCTGGAGAGATACCTAGAAATGGGATTGTGGGATCAAATGGAAGTTCTTTGAGAATTCTCCATACTTCTTTCCATAAAGGTGGTATTAGTTTGCAATCCTACCCACAGTGTGGACGTGTTCCCTTCTCTCCACATCCACATCACCATCAGCAGTTTGGGGGCTTCTTGGTGTAGGTTAATCTTCCTGGAATTAAGTGATGTCTCAAAGTGGTCTTGATTTTCATTTCTCTGATGATTAATGACAATGAGTATTTTTTCACATGTTTGTTGGCCATTCATCTGTTATCTTCAGAGAAATTCGTGTTTTCATTCTTAATGGCATTTCTAACCTCAGCAATTCTCCAAATATTTAATATAATTTGACTGTAAATTAAATGATACCAAATATAATAACTCTAAAAGTCAAGAATAATGTGAAATTTGTAAATAATAGAATTTATGATTATTCTTTTTTTTCCTTAATCTAAATTCTCCATAAGCCTTAAATAAATGTGAAAAATCTTTATTACCCCCTCACCTGTCCTCATGTTGACATTGAATTATGAGTAGCTGGTAATTAGGCTATTGGAAAAATAATCTGTATGCTTGGAATACCAATAGAGCTTCCTATGAAAACTTCAGCTGTTAGTGGAAGACCTGAAACATGTTTTCCTCATTTAAGACACTATAATTTTCAAGTTCATTTCTCAATAACTGGAATTTATGAAAACAACTCATTGGGCATCATTTTTGCCAACAAAATAAGGATGGTTTATCAGAATTGTAAAATTTCTTATTCAATCACTACTGAAGAAGTACAGTTGTTAAGGAGTTCAAAGTTTCCCATGTACTCTGCCCGTGACATGGGAAGTGCCCGGCAAGAATTCACCCTGGTTTTCTGCACCCTGTGCATCCTGTAGTCCAAAGCTAACATTGTACGGCACACTTCAGCACTTTAGGTCTTTGATCACAATTTAATAAACAGAACTCAGGTTCTTTCTAAGACTGATTTTACCCCTCTAATTGCCTACTATAATAGTAGGAAATGGAAATAGATTACCGATGCTATTAGATTTAGTGTCCTAAGCTTCTAGTACAGGCACACTTCATTTTATTGTGATTTACTTTACTGTGCTTTGTAAGTACTGTATTTTGCATAAATTGAAGATTTGTTGTAACTCTACATCAAGGAAGTGTGCTCCCTTCAGTAATTCTCACAACATTGCAAACGTTTTTGTTATTATTATATCTGTTCTGGTGATGGGAGATCTGTAATATTAGATATTTCTATTATAATTGTTTGGGCACTACAAACCATGACCATATAAAGTAGCAAATTTAGTCAATAAATTTTTTATGTGTTCTGGCTACCTCAACAAGCAGCCGTTCCTCCAACTCTCTCCCTATCCTCAGACCTCTTTAATTCCTGAGACAGAACAATATTCGAAATTAGGCCAATTAATAAGCCCCAAATGGCCCCTAAGTGTTCAAGTGAAAGAATCATATACCTCTCACTTTTAATCAAAAGCTAGAAATGATTAGGCTTATTGAAAAAGGCATATAGAAGGCTGAGATCAGTCCAAAGTTAGGCCTCTTGCACCAAACAGTTAGCCATGTTGTGAATGCAAAGGAAATTAAAAGCACTACTGTGGTGAACACACAAATTATTAGAAAGCAAAACACCACTATTGCTGATATGGAGAAAGCTGGAGTGGTCTGGATAGAAGATCAAACCAGCCACAACATTCTCTTAGGCCAAAGCGGAATCCAGAGCAAGGCCTCAAATCCCTGAATCCGGGAAAGCTGACTGAGGTAAGGAAGCTGCAAAAGAAGAGTTGGAAGCTAGCAGAGGCTGGTTCATGAGGCAAGAAAAGAAGCCATCTCTACACTGTGGAAGTACAAGGTCAAGCACAAGTGATGTAGAAGCTACAGAAAGTTTTCAAGAAGATCTAGCTAAGACAATTGATAAAGTGGCTACACTGAACTACTGATTTGCAATGTAGATGAAACAGCCTCCTGTTGGAAGAAGATTCTATCTCGGATTTTCATAGCTGGAGAGAAGAAGTCAATGCCTGGTTTCAAAGCTTAAAGGGCAGGCTGACTCTCTTGTTAGGGTATAATAGAGCTGGAACTTTAAGTTGAAACTAATTCTCATTTACCATTCCAAAAATTATAGGACTCTTAAGAATTATGCTGAATGTACACTCTGCCATGTTCTATAATGAAACAATAAAGTCTGGATGATGCACATTTGTTTACAGGGTGGTTTATGGAGTATTTTAAGTCCATGTTCTCCTATTGTTCAGGAGTTAGATTTCTTTTGAAATAACACTGCTTGTTGACAATGTACCTGGTCACCCATGAGCTCTGATGGAGATGAACAAAAAGATTTATGTTGCTTTTATGCCTGCTAGCAGAAGATTTTTCTGCATCCAGCGGTTCAAAGAGTAATTTCAAATTTCAAGTCTTGTTGTTTAAGAAAGACATTTTGTGAGGTTATAATTGCCATAGACAGTGACTACTCAAAAGGATCCCATCAAAGCCAATTCAGAAGTTTCAGGAATGGATTCACCACTCTATATGCTGTTGAGGATATTCATTTTTCATGGGAAGTGGTCAAAATAACATTAACAGAAATTTGGAAGAAGTTGATTCCAATCTTTATGGATGACTTTGAGGCATTCAAAACTTCAGTGGATGATGGAATTACCAATGAGGCAGAAATAGGAAGAGAACCAGCATTAGAAGTAGAGCCAGAGATGTGACTCACTTGCTGCCATCTCATGAACAAGAGGAGTTGCTTCTTATCGATAAGCAAAGAAAGTGGTTTCTTGAGCTGGAATCTACTTCTGGTGAAGATGCTGCAAAATGACAGCAAAGGATTCAGTTGTTTAGGTTGATAAAGCAGTAGCAGGGTTTGAGAGGATTGAATCCAACTATGAAAGAAGTTCCACCTTGGGTAAAGTGACATCAAACAGCATTGCACGCTACAGAATAATCTTTTGTCAAAAGATGAGTCAATTGTTCTGGTGCCTGATTGTTGTATTAGTTTCCAAAATTACCACAACCACTCTACCCTTCAGCAACCACAATTCTAATAAGTCAACAGCATCAATACTAAAACAAGAGAGATTAAAAATGGGGGCTGAGTAACAGCTTCCCTGCAACTGGGCACGGCGAGTCTGGAGAGACAAGACTCCAGGCATCTCTGGCTGGTGGGATCTGCCTATGATCATCCCTTTGAGGATATAGGGAGCCAGCAAGGGACTTCTGGACCCCAACAGGAGGACAAAAACAGTGGAAAACTGGCAAGTGGTTGCATGAGTTCGATCGACCTAATCAAGCCGGCAACTGTAAGTACAAGCACCAGTGAGACTGCAAACCAGAAAGGCCTTACCTATGAACTGTTTTGGTGTTCTTGGACTTGGCGCTCAGTTGAACTTCCTTGGGGAGAGCTTGAGCAGGAGTGTGGAGAACTTTGGGCATTGTATGGGGCCCCAGACTGAGCCACTGAGCCAGCACAGGAAGACATTGTGAAAGAACTGCCCCGGCAAGCTCCGCCCTCAGGGTTCCAGAGCAAGGGT
>CAUYPK010143779.1:0-57866 GCA_963574355.1 Loris lydekkerianus
ACAGCACTTGCATCACAGAGACCCTTAGACCACCGCTACTCATTTGGATCTTACACCCAAAGCAATAGAAACAACTGTACAATTTTAAGCATAAGAAGAATATGATCTTACACAGCTATGATTTAATAACTAAAAAAAAAAGAAGAAGAAGAAGAATATGATCTGAATTCCATTTTTTGAAGATTGATGGCTTTATGTAAAGAATGGGCTAAGGGAGGTGGGGGAGCAGGGAAGAATGAGAACAGACAAGAAATGATGGTGGTTTTTAACTGTCAGCTGACACAGAGTGGGTACTAGGCTATTTCTGCACTGGTGTAACATAAATAAAAGTCATAACGTACTTGTTCCATTTCCTGTGATATTTCTGAAGGGTTCAAGGAAGACGTTGGCTGTTACTAGTTCCATCTAGAAGTCCCTTCCTTTAAACAACAAACCAACACAATTTTGGATTGCCTACCTCACAATTGGTTTCAATCAAGAAATATCAGCATAGGGGACGTTAAAAAGAACACACCAGGAAATCACCAGATCAGATGGAAACCTCTCTCCATCACCGAGCCGTGTGTCTTTGGGGCATAGCTCGGGATCTCTGAGAGGGGAGGTCAGGCTACACAGTTTCTAAGTTTCCTACCAACTCTTAAATCACACAATTCTGTATGTGCAAGAAATGTGGTTTCCTTATCTGGGTGGCAAAATAGTCTGATGACTCAGGGTGAGGTTTTTTGTTACTTTCAATCTCCTAAAGAAGCTCAAGATACATAGGAAAGAGGGTGTTGGTGAAGAAATTCTTACTGTTCCCTTGGCACCTCTGGCATGAGGGTATGGGGATCAGCTGGAAGTCTGGAGGCTGAGGCCGTTGCATGCAGGCTCTGACTGCACAGGTCCCTGTGTAGCCGTCAGTCACGCTGTGGCCTCCTGGCAGGCTTCTGCCCAAGTGGACATGCATGACAGGCACTACTTCCTCCTCCTGGCAGTCTGTCTCCACAGGATCTGCTCCTCTCCAGCTTGGCACCTCCATCGGAATCTCATTTGACATGAGCTCTGGGGCAGCGGTTCTCAGCCCTGACTGCCCATTTGAGTCTCTTGTGTAGACTTAAAATACAGATACCTGAGCCCTATTTCACATTTAATGACTTAGAATTGGGGTGAGTGAGTGACACAGTTAGGTGTGGGTAGCTCTACATGATGGAGAAAACATATTACTTGGGAAACTGCCAGCCAGCATGGTTCAATGATTTGTCTAATGCAGTGTTTCTCAGCCTGGACACTTGACATTTGGGGCAGAATAATCCTTTGATCCTTTGTTGTGGAGCTGTCCTGTGCATTGTAGAATGTTCATCAACATCCCTCTTCTATCCACTAAAGGCCAGTAGTAACTCCCTAGATGTAACAATCAAAAATCTCTCCAGACATTTGCTAAATGTGCCCTGGAAGGAAAAGGGGGGTGGGAGGTGGGGGTGGAGCCGGGTTTAACGCCAATTGAGAGCCATGGGTGTGATGTCAGAAGGTTAATTATCAGCAATACTCAGACCAAAAACGGGCCTACCCATTCCTGGCTCTGTTGGTTCTTCTACTTTCAAGCAGCAGGTCTGGAACACGGGGATGAGTCTCCATCTGCGGAATCCTGCAACTCCCTTCACAGTCCTGTGTGCCTAGAGCAGGGGTGGGGCGACCAAGAGCTGGCCCTGTCCCTGACAAGAGACGCTGTACAGGTATCTTACCTTCCCAAGGGCTGCTAAACCTCTTCACTCATTCCAGGGTGGTTACTCCCTTGCAGTGGTGAAATTCATTATGAAAATTAATCACACATAAAAAGAAAAAAGAAATCCTGACCACAACCTTGGGTTATATTTTAAAATTATTAGGGGCAGTTTGAGTCGCAGTGCGACGAAGGAGTAGGTGTTGGGATCCCGCCGTCCCTCTGATGAGCCCTTCTCCGCCTTGCTTGTTTGAGCTTCAACTGAATTCAACATGGCTGGGGTGAGGCTGGGAAGGACTCAGACCAAGACCAAGACCAAGGCGGTTTCCCGCCTGCAGAGAGCCAGCCGGCTTGCAGAATTCATGCACCCCTGAAATCTAGGACCACCAGTCGAGGACGTGGGGGGCCACTGCCGCTGCGCCGTCCTGGGGTACTTCACTGCAGAGGTGCTTGAACTGGCAGGAAATGCTTCAAAAGATTTAAAGGGAAAGCATATTACCCCTGTCACTTGCAACTTGCTATTCGTGGAGATGAGGAGTTGGACTCTCTCATCAAGGCTACAGTTGCTGGCGGTGGTCAGCACGTCCACAGATCTCTGACTGGGAAGAGAGGACGACAGAAGCCTGTCCAAAGGACGCCTGGGTCCCTTATTATCTCAGGATTCTAAATACACTAACAGCTGCCCAGTGCTGGTGATGCCAGTGGACTGTATCTCTTTGAAAAACACAATTTTGCCTTTTTTGTAATTCTATTTGAGCAAGTTGGAAGTTTAATTAGCTCTCCAACCAATCAATTTCTACATTCAAATCTTCACCATATTTAAGTGTTTCTGGCTTCAAAGAAGCTATTGATTCTGAAGTAGTGGGTTTTGATTGAGTTGACTGTTTTTAAAAAACTGTTTGGATTTTAATTGTAATGCAGAAGTTATAGTAACAAACATTTGGTTTTGTACAGACATTATTTCCACTCTGGTGGATAAGCTCGATAAAGGTCATACCCCTCCCCCCCAAAAAAAATAAAATTAAAATAAAAATTCTGGCTCGGAGCTTGTGGCTCAAGCGGCTAAGGCACCAGCCACATACACCTGAACTGGCAGGTTCGAATCCAGCTCGGGCCACCAAACAACAATGACTGCTGCAACCAAAAAATAGCCGGGCATTGTGCCAGGCGCCCGTAGTCCCAGCTACTTGGGAGGCAGAGGCAGGAGAATCGCTTGAGCCCAGGAGCTGGAAGTTGCTGTGAGCTGTGATGCCATGGCACTCTACCCAGGGTGACAGCTTGAGGCTCTGTCTCAAAAAAATTAAAAAATAATAAAAATTCTTAGATATCTCACATGAATATTTAAGTCATAACCTATTTCTGTATGTGTCATGCCCCCATATTAGGGGTAGCACAGCAAGAATAAAAGTACCCTATTATATTATCACATTTAACTAACTGATTGAGATATCTCGTTTTTGTTTTTTGTTTTTGTTTTTTTGTAGAGACAGAGTTTCACTTTATTGCCTTTGGTTGAGTGCCGTTGCATCACAGCTCACAGCAACCTCCAATTCCTGGGCCTAGGTGATTCTCTTGCCTCAGCCTCCCCAGTAGCTGGGACTACAGGCGCTGGCCACAATGCCCGGCTGTTGTTTTGTTGCAGTTTGGCTGGGGCATGTTGTTTTGTTACAGTTTGGCTGGGGCCGGAGTTCGAACCCGCCACCCTCGGTATATGGGGCTGGAGCTCTATCCACTGAGCTATAGGCGCTGCCCCCTCGTCTTTGCTTTTAATGACACAAATATACAGGACATTAATATCCAGCCATACCCAGATAAGACTTGACAAGCCACCATGTGGTTAGATCAGGCCAAAATAGATAAACAGCAGCAAACAAGAATGAACAGATTTTTCAGTCTCTTGGCAACAGACTTTATTATTACGCCTTGACCTGGCAGCTGGTAAGGCTTTATATAAATTAACCAACAAGGCTATGAAAAAACAAGATTAGTGGTTCCAGAATATGGTATTCTACTGGCAGTTAGAGGAAGCATGTTCATTTTCAAGGCTGATTTCTTTAAAAGGTACAAATTTTAAATACAAGAATAAGTTAGTGTTTAAAAAGGACACATCTCTAATGGGCAAGTCACATATACCAATCTTCCCACATGGGTCCTTGCCATATGTCTATTTTTCATATTTATTCTACCAAAATACAAAGCAACAAGGTGTGTTGTAGAAGCAGGCAGCTCAAAGCAAACAGGCTGTCAGTAAGACAATACTTGGTTGCTGTAGAATTACATTAAATAAGTCTACCTTAACCAACGCATCTGATGATACGTACTCAAAAGGTACACAAACATTAACAAGCCCTTAAAAGGGATAAAAACACATTCAACTATAGCCTTTCTGGCATCAAAACAGGAATACAACCAAATAGTAGCTTTCAACAATCATGTGGCTCCCAGAGAAAAATGAAAGGTGTCTCATGAGAATGGCTTTGGCTGCCACATATTGGATCTGGAGACTGCAGGGCCAGGGTGATAATGAAGTAATAATGAGTGGGTGACAACAGAAGTGATTGATTAAGAGTCAACTCTAAAACATAAGCAACTTATACATGACCTCTTCAGGAAGAAAGTCGTGCAGACCTGGTCTCCAAGTCCCAGTTCTGGGTCTGCCACTGACCCTATGTGACTTTGTAGAAGTGTTAATCTCTCCAGATGCAAGTGTCCTTAACTATAAAAGACTGGAATAAAACTGAATGTTTTCTAACTTTTTTCTACTTCCAAAACTCCTTGAGTTTACAATCCCTCTCTTTCATTTAGATGGAACACACACAGTCACCAAAATGAGCCATAGTTCAGTCATTCATTGAACATTGCCACAATCAATGCATTTCCTATGCATAAAAATGACCTCCAACTAAGGCTGCCATATAAAAATAAGGCACCCGGCTAAATCTGCATTTCAGGTAAATAATGAAATTTAGTAAAAGTGTGTCCCAAATAGTGCATGAGATATAGAAAAAAATTATTATTGACTCAAAATGCAAATTTAACTGTTTTTATTTGCTAATTCTGGCACCCTGCCTCCATCCCTGCATTAGAAGTTCAATCTTAAGAAGTAAAAGTCTGATTCCATATACATGGATAGTTCTAAGAGGAGCTGGCTAAAGCATTAAATGGACGGCTTTTTCAAGGTTTACATATACAGAGGAAAAAAAAAAAACAGGAAACTTGTAATCCTAGCACTTTAGGAGGAAGAGGAAAGAGGATCACCCAAGCCCAGGAGTTTGAGACCAGCCTGGGCAACACAGTGAGACCCTGTCTCTAAGAAAAAAAGAATCAGATGGACATGGTGGCACAGTTGTAGTCCCAGCTACTCTAAAGCTGAGGCAGGGAGGTAGGAGGATTGCTTGAGCCCAGGATTTAGAGTCTACAGTGAGTTACAATTTCACCACCGCATTCCAGACTGGGCGACAGAGCAAGATCCTGTCTCTAAAAAAAAAAGATTTTTTAAAATAAAAAAGAACTTGGCGTGCCCTCTGCGTACTCCCCAAGCAGAAAGAACAGACCAAACAGTACTCTCCAAGCTGAATGCTCCCTACTCGGCACCCCCTCACTCCATGGACATAAAGTTAATTACAAACCCTGTATCTTTGCCTTCAACTCAGTGCTAATGTCTGTTCCCAAGGTAATCAATCAGCTTAAGGGAAACCAGATCATAAACTCAAACTTCCTGACCAAGAGGCAGAGGAACAAATATGGTCCAAGCAAAATCTGCTTTAGGTATAAAGAATGAAGGGTAAAAAAGGGAAAAATTATTCTCATCAAGAGCCAGTCTTGTTTTAACAATGACCAGACAATTTTGCTTCTTGCTGGCTCAGATTTTAAACCCAAAAGCACTGTTTTGTCAGGTATTAAACCTTTAATAACTTATTTGGAACATATACATACCCCATATGTATGTAAAAATAATTCTTTCAAGTTGTGCAGTGAAGATCTGGATAGGACACATTCCAAGATAAGTTTAAATAACAATGGAAGTAGATTCAATTTTTTACATAACATACAAAGTTAATTACTATACTTTCTAGGGGAAATTAATTCAACGCTCACTGAGAATTCTCACAATTCCTCATTCAGCAGGAAATCCCATTGAAGTATAACCAACACTGGTCCATCAACAGCAGTAGAACAAGAGAATAGTTATTATGCTAGATACTTGGAGGTATGGTCCAGAAAAATTAAATGTTTGGACTAGACATTTCCAGTGATGACAATAAACAAGGGTTTATCCATTAATCTGATGGCATGTTCAGCTAGAGTTAGACATTTTTTTTTCTAAGATATCTCTTGCAATAATGAGATTCAAAAATAAGCTGATCCTATACCACTGTAGAAGGCCAAGGTGGGTAGATTGCCTGAGCTCACTGGTTCAAGACCAGCCTGAGCAAGAGTGAGATCTTGTCTCTAAAAAGAAAAAGTATAGCTGGGCATTGTGGTGGCCACCTGTAGTCCCAGCTACTTGGGAGGCTGAGGCAAGAAAATAGCTTATGCCCAAGAGTTGGAAGTTGCTGTGAGCTATGACGCCACAGCACTCTACTGAGGGTGACAAAGTGAGACTCTGTCTCAAAAATAATAATAATCATCAAGGTAGGTCATGAAATTAAGAAAGGAAGAAAGAGGCCAGGTGAGGTGGCTCATGCCTGTAATCTTAGCACTCCAGGAGACTGAGGCTGGTGGATTGCTTAAGTCAGGAGTTCAAGACCAACCTGAGCAAAAGCGAAACCCTCCCCATATCTACTAAAAATAGAAAAACTAGCTGGCATTGTGGTGGGTGTCTATAATCCTAGCTACTCCAGAGGCTGAGATGAGGGAATCGCTTGAGCCCAACAGTTTGAGGTTGCAGTGAGCTGTGATGCCACAATACTCTACCCAAGACACAGAGTGAGACTTTGCCTCAAAAAAGAAAAAGAACGGAAGGAAGGGAGGGAGAGAGAGAGAAGCAATAAAGGGACTAAAGTAAGGAACATTGGAAAGTAGGAATGAAAAAAGCCACATAAAATACTAAAAAGGACAAATCCTCAGACAAATTCTTTCAGCATTATATTAACTTTTCTTCTTTCTAACCACGTGCAGAAAATGTTTTCTAGGCTATTTTCCCCCTAAAGCAAGTTGGAAGTTAGGAAGGAAGAAGGGAAGGAAAGGAGGAAGGGAGGGAAGAAAGGATGGGACACTCACAAATTCAATAATTTAATCACGATCAGCAATGATTACAGAAAACTTAATGGCATAACACTGTATTTTCCTACCCCCCTACCTCGACATCTGACTGACACTTGTGAAGCACAAAGTGAGAATTCATCCTGTAGGAAGAATGGCCCTTATTCACAGAGGTAAGGAAGAGGCCCCAGCTGCAGAAAATCCTGGGGCCATGTGCGTCTGGGTGGCCAGCAGGAGCAAGGCGGGGAAGGCTCAGTCTAGGGCTCACAGAGGATTTCCTTCACTTCAGGCCTAACTTGGTTTAACTGGTGATCTACTGGGACAGAGACAAGGGTTTGGCAATAGTTACACGGCCTCTCATCACATCAGACCACGCACGAGCCTGGCTACCAGGGAGGATTTTCTGTCTGACTGACAGGAGCAGCTAGTTTGCAGCCCAGACCCTTCACCACCAAGGTGTAAAGACGTTAAATACCTTCCTCCTCTCCCCGAGGTGAAGCGTCCTTCCCAAGTGTCCTCCCGCACCTGGATGCCCCCAGAAGTGACCCCGGCCAGACCTACACCTGACCAGCCCCTCGCACAGTTAATCTCCCACCCCCTGCCATCAGCCGGGTCTGTCGCGGGAGCCTGGGGGAGGCAACACCACTTTTCTGGCGGGCTCCGACGCCCCGAGGCGGGGAGCAGAGGGGCCGCAGCCTCCAGCCCCAGCCCCAGCCCCAGCCCCAGGGCCCCCGCCACTCCCCGGGCGCCTGGTGCAGCTCCCAGACGGGTGGGAACCGGCGGGGGCCGGGAACGGAGCGCGCCGCCCGCGCTCACCTGGCTCGGCCCGGGCGCGCCGTCCGCACCGCGGCTCTGTCCCAGCTCGTCGCGTCCACAGCTGCCGGCCCTTTTTGGGTCCTTGGCGGGTATTTTCCGTCTGGCCCCACATCACTTCCCGTAAAGGCGAGCGAGGTGGGGGCGGGCCCGCCTCTCCTTCCTCCACCTCCCGCCTCCTCCTGTCATCTCGGGGAGCACCTCCCGCCCGCCGGGGTGGGGAGGCACAGGCGCGGGCTCAGGGCCGCCTCGCGCGCCGCCCCCCGCCGCCGCACCTGCCGCGGGCGCTCTCGTCGGCCGCGAAAAGGCCCCGGTCGCCTCATTTGTCCCATGACTGGTGTCCACTGCCCTATGCTGGAGGCGCGAAACGATAGTGAATTGTTTTCGTTTTCAGACGACGTTTGAGGTGACATTTGCAAACTCTCCAAGGATCGGTGTGCTAGGAGGTGTGATTTGGTGACTCTCGCCAAATTTCTTCCCCCCAAAAGTCGTTTTCTAAGGTGTTTTCCTGGACATCAGGTCGGCATGTTCGCCGTCATAGCCAGAGGTGCTCAGCGGCTGTGAGGTGGCACTGCCCCCGGGTTCCTAAGTCCGAGGGCTCCTGCGGCGGCGCTCCCAGGCCGGCCTCCAGGGCCTGATCAGCGCCGGGCGCCCCACACGCCCCCTTCCATCCCGCCCCTCCGGCTCCTCGCTCCAGGGACCTGGCACTGCCTTCCCGAAGCCCGGAAAAGTCTGGGATTCTTGAAAACAGGAGCGGAGGAAGTGCAACGAGTAAAAATTCTGGCAGGAAAAACATATAGTTCTGGGAGGAAATGACAGGTGGTCTCTTGTCCCCCGGTTTGATTCAAATTGTAAAATCACTATGAATTTTTAAGAGTGTTAGAGCAATTCGTTTTTTAAAAAGAGGCACTGCAGTGCATTAAGGAACAGCAGCCGCTGTCTGGAGAAACCGCGAGCTTTTGCTGCCACCCAGTGGATGTGGCGCGGGCCTGCAGTGCTGCGGCACCTTGCGCCGCCTGACTTCCACTCACAGGCCGCGAAGTTTATCCTCCAGTGGGCCGGAGGTCTGGACAGCAGCCTTAGGCTTGCCCCGGAGGCTCTAAGGCAAAGCCCCTCCGAGCCAAATCATTCTACTTTTAAACGGAGCAAAATATTTGGAAACCGTTACCCTCTGTCCCATCTCACTGAACCGGTGTCCGCCTTCACCACAAATACCAGCTGTGTCAGGCCTACTCTGCCAATTCCCATCATCCTTCCAGTCTGTAACTATTCAGTTTGCATTACAATACAGTTAGCTTTTCAGATATCTAATTTACAAAATCACATATAGGTGAACCTGTAGTTGGCAATTTCATTCATTATGTTTCCAGACAAACATAACATTGTAAATTCAGGGTTAGAGAGAACAAATATAGGGTAATGATTTTAATGGCTGTTCCCAATGTGGATGAGGTTAAGAAAGGAAAAGTGACCTCATATTCACAACTAGAGAATTGGTTGTAGGGGGTGAGGGAGAGGCAGGAACCCAAGGAGATGCCCAGGTTTCTAGTTTGAGCAAGAACCATTGAGTAACAGCAAGAAGACCTAGTTGTGGGCAGCACCTGTGGCTCAGTAAGTAGGGCTCCCGCCCCATATACTGAGGGTGGCAGGTTTGAACCTGGCCCCAGCCAAACTGCAACAAACAAAGGCTGGGCATTATAGAGGGCGCCTGTAGTCCCAGCTACTTGGGAAGCTGAGGCAAGAGAATCTCCTAAGCCCAATAGCTGGGGGTTGCTGTGAGCAACCTCCATGGCACTCTACCGTGGGTGACAAAGTGAGACTCTGTCTCCAAAAAAAAAAAAAGACCTAGTTGCAACAGAGAATGAGGGTGAAATAGGCCATAGGATGTTTTGATTTTAACACACTAGCAGCACAGAACATCCAGGTGAAGCTATTTGGTAGGTAGTAGGTTTATCTGAAGTTCAGCAGACGTGTGCTGGAACTATCAGCCAAAGGCGGTGCGACAAGTAAAAATTCTGGCAGGAAAAAATAAATATAGTTCTGGGAGGAAATGACAGGTGGTCTCTGGTCCCCCAGTCTGATTCAAATTGTAAAATCACTATGAATTTTGAAGAGTGTTAGAGCAATTTGTTTTTTAAAAACGAAATTTTAAAGGGAGACATGAAAATCAATGAACTATTCTAGAAAGTGAACTCAGAGGGCAAAAAGGAGGCTTGTTACAGAGTCCAGAGCAGGGGTGGCAAACACGCAGCTCTCGAGCCGCATGTGGCTCCCGGCCAAAATGAATGCGGCTGTTTGCCTCTTATCATTATTTTGTATACTGTGGCTCTTTGCCAAGTTTGGATTTTGTTATGCTGCTTCTAAGGAGGGACCTCTGAGGAGAGATCTCTGAGCGCATAGTCCCGCTCCCAGGCTGCGTCATCCCTCCGAGTGGCTACAACTGAATACAAACCTGATTTGCAGAAGATTACTGAAAACAAAAGATGCCAGAAATCCCACTGAGATTATCATCCCATCACTCCAACAAGGTAACAAAAAACACCTGAGTGAGCATGTTATATTATGTGTTTAATATTATTGTTAAAATTATGTGCTTTTGTGTGAGTGTTTGTCTGTTTTGGCAGGTCACTGCGTGGTGTGGCTCTCTGACTCTCACAGTTTAAAATTTTGGCTCTTTGTGTCGAACTTGTTTGCCACCCCTGCACTTTAAAATAAGATGTTAACATCTCCTCATTCAAAAATGCCAGTGTATGGATCAGCCCTGTGTCCTAGGTATACACACTCCTTATATCTGTTCCTATACATGTTTCTCTGACCAGTGTTTCCTAAGAACTTCCTTAGTTCTGAAATTGATTTATAGATCAACTGTGGTATAAGAAAAAGAAAAAAAGAAATTAATTTAGAAAGAAGTCAATTCAATGAAAATTACTGAACTTTAAAGAGATTGTGTTTTATAGGCTTTTAAAAAGAAATCCTGTGCAAAATAGTATGATGTAAATGATGGTATCCTGAAACTAAACACTAAACCCCTGATAAAGGAAAGGGCAACCAACCAAAGAACACTTTGAATGTGCAGCCTACCCACAGGACACTCATCGTACAAGCTTAGCAGCTGGTACACACAAAATTGTTTTTTTAAAAAAAACTTTCCATGGTCTTTTTCTTCATATATAATAGATTCTTTCTTAACAAACTTTCATAATAATGGTAAAAAAATGAGTACTTTGACAACTCTCTAAAGTATGGTAATAAGCTTAAACTTAGATCTTTCCAAGTCTGACTTAGTTTTCAAAAGAAAAGTTCCTTTTACTTTTCTTATTCTGTGATATGCCTTTGATTCTATTGCTTGACTATAGTTATGACGAGGCTGAGAAAAATTAGAATGCTATAGACCTAAATGTGTATATAGTTCTTTCCACTGAAATCATTGACAAGATTTCACAAAACAATAAACAACCTTCCCTACCAACCTTAACATAATTTCAACATCGTTCCCTTCCCTAACAACATTAACGTAAATAGTAAACATGTAAAGCAGTATTAATTAAATGTTACATAGACAAGAGTAAAAAGAAAGACTAAGGCAATTCACATTGTGATTGGGTAGATTCCAGCGGTCTTTCACTATGTGTCATTTCCCTTATTAAATTTCATTCATAATTAGAAATTCCAAACTATATTCCAACTACATCTTCTTGTTTTTAAAGATAAAAAAACAAACAAAACACAATTACTTGAGAACAATTACTAATGGTCACTATTCCTAAAAATGTCAACATCTTAAGATGTCTAAAGACTAGGCATATAGGCTGTTCATAAATCAGATATATTCTTCTAAAAGTCAGTGCATGAGGGCAGCCCTTTCTGTTAACAACCTTAAGATTTTCAACAAAAGATCTTGGCTCCTACACTCAAAATAAACACTGTACAAAAATGTTAAAGCTCGTCAATTTTAAAGAGTCCTGACTCAAGCCTCTGGAAATCTAAACTTTAGCATTTTAAGTACATAAATATTTAGATGTTCCTTCTTAAATTTTGCTGACTTTCCCTTAAGCTAAGGAAGAACAGAGAAACAGGTTGGCAAGTGCCATCTTGTGGATTTCCTAGAAAATGTTTTCACTCCATTTATCAACACAGTTCCAAAATAGAATCATTGCAACTGTTCGATACAATATTCCCAATATCCAAAATGTTACTTTAATTTAAATCAAGAAATTAATTTTGCAAGGTCCAACTATCAGTAACTGTAATGAACTACATTTGTAGAACTGAAGTAAGATCTTTCAAAAATACTTGAAATAGTTATATTCAAACCACACATTTGATGCTTACATTATCCTCAGGAGATACACTATGCAATAAAGCTTGAGAATTGATATACGAGAGAAATTTAAAATGCACCTATCAGTGGAGAAGCTACAATGTTTTTAAGTCTGTAGCACAGCAAAGAAGGCTATAAAATAGTACATCTCACAAAACAAAAACGAATTTAAAAAACAAGGCTTTTGTTTTTCATAAAAACTAAATGAAAAATTCTACAAAACAGTGCAACTAACGAATAGATACATAGATCCACTGTGTCTGCACATGTGCGTGCACATGTGTGTATGTGTGTGTGTGTCTAATAAGCAAAAGTTTATGGATTAAGAGTTAAGGCACATAGAATTAAAGGAGGAAAAAAAAAAAAAACTAATAGGAAAGAAAATACCCAAAATCACAATGTTAACGCAGCTCTCTTCAAACTCAAGAAATATAGGTCAGGAGTAACAGCTTATGCCTATAATCCCAGCATCTTGGGAGGCCAATGCAAGAAGACTGCTTGAAACCAGGAGTTCAAGACCAGCCTAGACAACACTGCAAGACTCCCCAGGAGTTTAAGACCAGCCTAGACAACACTGCAAGACTCCCCAGGAGTTCAAGACCAGCCTAGACAACTGCAAGACTCCCCTCTCTACAAAAAAGTTAGCTCGGTGTGGTGGTGTGTGCCTGTAGTTCTAGCTACCTGAGGATCACTTCAGCCCAGGAGTCTGCAGTTGCAGTGAGCTATGATTATGTCTCTAGCTTAAGAGACAGAGTAAGAGCCTGTCTCTAAATAATAAAAAAAAAAAAAAAAGAAGAAGAAGGAAGGAAAGGGAAGGGAAATGAAAAGGGAGGGGGACAGGATAGGAAAGGAAAGGAGACAGGTGACCCTTGAACAACATGCCTTTAAACTGCACAGGCCTACATAGGTGATTTCCTATCACCTCTGCCACCCCTGAGATAGCAAACTCAATCCCTTTTCCTCTTGCTCCTCTGTTTCCTCCTCAGCCTACTCAATGTGAAGATGAGGAAGACGAAGATCTTTATTTTGTTGTTGTCGTTGGGGATTCACTCATGGTACAAAGAACCAGGTTATATTGATTGCATTTGTTAGGTAAGGTCCCTCTTATAACTGTGTAAGATGAAGACCTTTATGATAATCCACTTCCACTTAATAGTAAATACATTTTCTCTCCCTTATGACTTTCTTAATAACATTTTCTTTTTCCTAGTCTACTTTATTGTAAGAATATAGTATATACTACATATAAAATACAAAATGTGTTAATAACCCATGTTATCATTAAGCCCAAGAGTTTGAGGTTGCTGTAAGCTGTGATGCCATGCATTCTAAGAGGGTGACATAGTGAGACTCTATCTCAATAAATAAATAAATAATAAATTATTTTCAAAAGAAGTTCAAAGCACATTTTTGCTTTACTCTTTTTTTTTTTTAACAACATAATTTAGGTGTGCCGCAGAAGTTTAACTACAAGTTCAACTGTGCCGTGAGATAAAAAAGGTTGAAAAACACTGCCCTGAGGATTATTGTTAAATGTAGATAAATGTAGTTAAATTATATTACCAGAAGCCTGTTTATATTTTAAAATAAAAGAAAATTAAATGTCAACTTTAAAATTAGAAATGAGGGTAGCTGAAAATACAGAGTGTAAGTAAACAACATATTAAAGTTACAAATTACAAGTTACTATTTTACAAATTACAAGTTACTATTTTACAAATAGTCTAACATTAATATGCTTACATATATCAATTTTCTCTCTTTCCCTGGTAACAGACACTGAACATTTGCTACTGAGATTTTTTTCAACTTTTAATTAACTAAAAACTATATCAAAAATGGTTTTTAAAAATTTTCAAATGTCTTTTCTATAAGGTCAATTAAAATATTTTCTTTTCCTTTTTTTTTTAATAAGAAAAGTTTTGATTAGAAGAGTGATGTCAGAAGTAATCTGGAGCTGAATGACATCTCAACCCCCTCCCAAAAAAGTTCTGGAGCCTAGTATGTAATCATGGTTCCCTGCTCCCTCCCTCCTGCCTCTCCAAACACTTGGGGGTGGGAGAAGGAAGGGAGGGAGAGAGAGAGAGAGAGAAATATAGAAAGGAAGGAAGGAAGGGAGAGAGAATAGAGGGTGGGGAGAAAGACAGACACGCTTAAAGAGAGAGAGCAAGAGCTCCCCTGTCTGGAGAGACCCAGGAACAAAAGGGTGGGGGGAGAGAATGCAAGAAAGAGGCTGGTGGCTCTCTGGACAAGTGCAAAGCCGCCTATCTGCAAAACTCAGGACAATGGGCCTCTAAGTATTCTCCAAGTCTCCCTACTAAATGGCGACAACATATTTCCTTCTTTCTTTTTATTACTATATTAATCCCTCTTGTACTTTTTCTTGTCCTTTTGAAATAATTTATCCTTTTAACTTCAACTAATAATGAACTGAAAGGCCCAGAGAATCATTTTTCATTCAAGGAATATAACTTTAAAATCTCGGTTAATTTTTAAACATTATGATGAAGAAAAAGAAACATGAATAGTGTCTTTATGGCTCTCATCTTTACATATGCTGTATACACATATAATGATCATCTTTATAACATCCAAATTAGAGATCCAAACCTGAGAATATTAAAATGTCATGCAAAGATGTAAAAGGCAGTATCACCAAAAACAACTTGTAGGAGTAGCACAATTTCATAAAATATTTTTTCACAATAAAATATTGTAAGCATCATGTGAAAAGTCTTATAAACTATTGACTTTGTCTTTCTTTAGGGGTTACAGTTTAACATATTCCAGCACAGCCTGAAAAACAGTCATTAGCATGACTTTTTGGTCCCTTCACTGCTCAGTGAATTCTACAGAGCAACTTTAAAAACACTCACCAGGAGGTGCCCATAGCTCAGTGGGTAGGGCATCAGCCACATACACTGAGGCTGGCAGATTTGCACCCAGACCGGGCCAGCTAAACAACAATGACAACTACAAAAAAAAAAAAAAATATATAGCTGTGAGCCTGTACTTAAGAGGCCGAGGCAAGAAAATCGCTTAAGTCCAAGAGTTTGAGGTTATTGTGAATTGTGACGTCATAGTACTCTACCAAGGGCAACCTAGTGAGACTCTGTCTCAAAAAAAAAACACTCACCAGGTCTCATGTATGGCCCCCTCTTGGGGGTGGGACACAATCATAAGAGGGATTTTACCCAACAAATGTGATCAGTGTAACCTCAATGAATCCTAAATGATACAAAAAAAATAAAAAATAAAAACAAAAAACAGAAAAAAACAACTCATCAGACTAGCGGCATCTGCCTAGAGCCCCAGCTACTTGAAAGGCTGAGGTGGGAGAATCACTGGAAGCCAGGAATTAGAATCTAGCCTAGCAATGTAGCAAGACTCTGTCTTCAGAAACAAACAATAACAACAAAAACACTTATAAGCCAATTTTTAAGTGTTGGACTAATCTGCAAATGTCCTAGGAATTTGGCTAACCCACTAAGGTCTGAAAAGGAGATCTAAACAGAGGGCTTTCCCCCCTGCACCATCACCTTGCTAACAGCCTGGAAAAGTTTAAAAGAACAGAAAATAGCTGTCAAACCAGAAGCACTCATCATTTTTCTTACCTCAGCAAGGGTATCACTGTGTACTTTCTGCTGGGGACCATCCCAGCCACATGGCTTTACACAATCACCAGGAACTTTAGAAAAAAGTTAAACTTTTTCAAACAGAAAAGCAAAAGCAGTCAATCCTGAGGGAAATGACAATCTGCCCTTGACATAAAACATTGCACAAAATATGCATATTTCTTCCTTTAAAGACTGAAAAAAAATCAACAAAAATAATTCATGAGAAATGTTAACAAGTTAACTATTGGTAACTTGATTAAAGTACTATAAAATAATAGAATAACTTAAAAAATACTTTCTATTTCTACCCCAGAAATAGTTAAACTACAGAAGCACTGTGATTTGAAAGCTGTTATATTCATTTAAGAAATATGTGAGCACCTACTGTGTGCTAAGCACTCTAAGGAATACAGAAATGAGAAAGAAATTACTCTTACCTTAGAGGAACTGTCAGCCTAGAAACGACATGACAAAGAAAAGATGCATAACTATTACGAAAGGAACTTATTAACAAATGTCATGGGAAATTTGCAGATAAAATGATAAAGAATTCAGAAGAGGAAGAGATTCCTTTTGATGAGTGGCAGGGGGTGAAGGGAGGGGTGGCAGTACTGAAAAAGGAGGTACACGGTAGCAGGATTGGAAAATACAGAGAAAGGAGCAGGTATGAAAGCCACCACAAAGATCAATCTGCAAGAGTCAGCAGCTGCCTGGGCATCAGAGGCAGAGAGAACAGGGGAAGAAGGGACAAGAAGAATTAAGAATGGAGCATGTGGAGCTTGAGGGGTCTGTATATAGAAAATCCTAGCAGAGAGCTGGAGTGCAAGGAAGCACAAGGCTGCAGACAGACTTGGGAGTCTCCACCACAGTGCTTGTTGCTGAGGCCCACATACTTCCAGGAGAGGAAGGAAGGTCAGCTCTTGAAAAACACTGACATTTATGGAACAAACAGAGGAAATAAAGAATAGTGAAAGGGAGAGAAATGAGTAGAAGCACAACACAGTGTCTTGAAAGACAAAAGGCACCTAAAGCAATAACTTTCAACCCCGGATCCTGTACCCACCTAACTGAGTTTCATTTATGATGGAGAAATTAAATACTTTAATGACAATCATATGTTGAAGAAATGTGCCATAACCAAACCAGCTCTTCAGGATATACTCAGACCCACCCTCCATAATAACCAGCACAATGCTCTACCACCAAAGTAAACTCACTCTGAAATTCTTGGCCAAAACCCAATCTCCATAGGGTTTAAAGATTCAAAATGTCCACTGGACTCTCGTAAAACTTGACACCCAAAATTCTACCACACTTATCAATACTCTCAATTAATGTGAATGGCCTAAACTGTCCTCTTAAGAGTCACAGTTTGGGTGACTGGATACAAAAACTCAGGCCAGATATCTGCTACATACCAGAATCTCATCTTACCTTAAAGGATAAATATAGACTCAGGGTGAAAGGATAAGCATCTGTAATCCAGACAAACGGAAATCAGAAAAAAGCAGGGATGGCAATTTTATTTGCATATATACTAGGGTTTAAACCAGAAAATGTAAGGAAAGACAAGGATGGTCACTTCATATTTGTTAAGGGAAACACTCAACATGACGAGATGTCAATTATTAACATTTATGCACCCAACCATAATGCTCCTCAATTTATAAGGGAGACCCTAACAGACATGAACAATTCAATATCTTCCAGCACCATAATAGTTGGAGATTTTAACACTCCTTTGGCAGTGTTAGACAGATCCTCCAATAAGAAACTAAGCAAAGAAATTTTTGACTTAAGCTATACCATACAACAATTGAATTTAACAGACGGAACATTTCATTCTAACAAAACTGAATACACCTTCTTCTCCTCAGCCAATGAAACGTACACCAAAATTGATCACATCTTAGGTCACAAGTCTAACCTCAGCAAATTTAAAACTATAGAAATTATTCCTTGTATTATCTTGGATCATCACACAATAAAAGTTGAGCACACCAATAACATGTATCTGTATGCACATACAAAGACATGGAAACTAAATAACCTTATGCTCAGTGATAGCTGGGTCATAGATGAGATTAAGAAGGAAATTACCAAATTTTTGGAACAAAACAATAATGAAGACACGAATTATCAGAACATGTGAGACACTGCAAAGGCAATCCTAAGAGGGAAATTTATAGGACTGCAAGCCTTCCTCAAGAGAACAGAAAGAGAGGAAGTCAATAACTTAATGAGTATCTTAAGCAACTGGAAAAGGAAGAACATTCCAACCCCAAACCCAGCAGAAGAAAAGACATAACTAAAATTAGAGCAGAATTAAATAAAATCAAAAACAAAAAAAATATTAAAATAATCAATGAATCAAAAAGTTGGTTTTTTGAAAAATTCAACAAAATTGATAAACCTTTGGACAACTTAACCAAAAATAGAAAATTAAAGTCCATATAGTATCATCAATCAGAAATGACAAAGGCGAAATAGCAACAGACCCCTCAGAAATTCAAAGAATCCTTAATGAATCCTACAAAAAAACTTTATTCCCAGAAATATGAAAATCTGAAAGAAATTGAGCAATACTTGGATGTATGCCAACTTCCTAGACTTAATCAGAAAGAATTGGAAATGCTGAACAGACCTATATCAAGTATGAAATAGAATAAAAAATACACATCCCCCCAAAAACAAGAGTCCCAGACTAAATGGCTTCACATCAGAAGTCTAACCTTTAAAGAGGACCTTCTATCTATATCACTTAACCTTTTCCAAAACATTGAAAAAGAAAGAATACTTCCCAACACATTTTATGAAGCAAATATCATCCTGATTCCCAAACCAGAAAAGACCCAACAAGACAACAATCTATAGACCAATATCTTTAATAAACATAGATGCAAAAATATTCAATAAGATCCTAGCAAACAGAATCCATCAACACATCAAACTATACACCATGACCAAGTGGGTTTTATCCCAGAGTCTCAAGGTTGGTTCAACATATGTAAATCTATAAATGTAATACATCACATAAACAAATTAAAAAACAAAGATCATATGATTCTCTCAATTGATGCAAAAAAAACTTTTTGACAATATCCAGCATCCTTTCATGATCAGAGAACTTACAAAAATAGGTATAGAAGGGACTTTTCTTAAACTGATAGAGGTCATCTACAGCAAACCCACAGCCAACATCATATTGAATGGGGTAAAATTGAAAACATTTCCACTCAGATCAGGAACCAGACAAGGTTGCCCATTGTCTCCATTGCTTTTTAACATTATAATGGAAGTCTTAGCCATTGCAATTAGGCAAGAGAAGGCGATCAAGGTTATACAAACAGGGTCAGAGGAGATCAAACTTTCACTCATCTCAGATGATATTATTTTATACCTGGAAAACCCCAGGGACTCAACCACAAAACTCTTAGACCTGATCAAGGAATACAGTAGCATCTCAGCATTCAAAATAAATATTCACAAATCACTAGCTTTTATATATACCAATAATAGTCAAGCCAAAAAAACAGTCAAGGACTCTTTTCCCAGTACAATTGTGCCAAAAAAGATAAAATATTTGGAAATTTACCTAATGGATGATATAAAAGATCTCTATGAACAGAATTATGAAACTCTGAGAAAAGAAATAGCTGAAGATGTTAACAAATGGAAAAATGTACCATGTTCATGGTTAGGAAGAATCAACATTGTTAAAATGTCCATATTACCCAAGCAATTTACAAATTTAATGCAATCCCTATCAAAGCAGCACTGTCACACTTTAAAGATCTGCAAAACATAGTACTTTGTTTTATATGGAACCAGAAAAAAAACTCAAATAGCCAAGACATTACTCAGAAATAAAAACAAATCAGGAGGAATCATGCTACTAGACTTCAAACTATACTATAAATCTGTCATGATCAACACAGCATGATATTGGCACAAAAATAGAGAGGTAAATGTATGGAACCAAGAGTTGAACCCAGAGACTCATTGTGATTTCATCTTTGATAAACCTATCAAAAATATAAATTGGGGCAAAGATTCCCTATATAACAAATGGTGCTGGGAGAATTGGCTGGTGACTTGTAGAAGACTGAAACTGGACCCCCACCTTTTACCATTAACAAAAATTGACTCTTACTGGATAAAAGATTTAAACTTAAGGCATGAAACTATCAAGATTTTTGGAGAGAGTGTAGGAGAAACACTTCAAGAAATTGGCCTGGGAGAATACTTTATGAGGAGGACACCCCAGGCAATTGAAGCAACACCAGAAATACATTACTAGGATCTGATCAAACTAAAAAGCTTCTGCAAAGCCAAGAACACATTAAGTACAGCAAGTAGACAGTCCTGATAATGGGAGAGAATATTTGTAGTTTATGCTTCTGACAAAAGCTCAATAACCAGAATCCACAGAGAACTCAAATTTATTAATAATAAAAGAACAAGTAATCCCATTTCATTGTGGGCAAGGGACTTGAACAGAAGCTTTTCTGTAGATGATAGGTACATGGCCTGCAGACACATGAAAAAATGCTCATCATCTTTAATCATCAGAGAAATGCAAATTAAAACCACTTTGAGATATCATCTAACTCCCGTAAGAGTGCCCCACATAACAAAATCCCAAAACTGCAGATGTTGGTGTGGATATGGAGAAAAGGGAACACTTCCGCACTGCTGGTGGGAGTGCAAGCTAATACGTCCCTTTTCGAAAAAAGTATGGAGAATACTCAGGTATCTAAAAGTAGACCTGCCCTTTGATCTTGCAATTCCTCTACTAGGTATATATCCAAAAGATCAAAAATCACTTTATAACAAAGCTATTTGGACCAGATTGTTCATTGCAGCTTAATTCATAACAGCCAAGTCATGCAAGAAGCCCAAGTGACCCGTTGACCCATGAATTGATTCATAAATTATGGTAAATGCATGTCATGGAATATTACGCAGCCTTAAAAAGATGAAGACTTTACCTCTTTTATATTTACATGGATGGAGGTGGAACATATCCTACTTAGTAAAATATCTCAAGAATGTTAGAAAAAAATATCCAATGTACTCAGTACTATTATGAAACCAATGTACAATCACTCAAACTTTTATATGAAGAATAGATCACAAGTAAGGCCCAAGATGAAGGAGGGGGGGAAGAAGGGGACGGGGGAGGGAAAATCGGGGGAGGGAAAATCGGGGGAGGGTGAATGGTGGGATCACGCCTATGGTGCATAATACCAGGGCACATTAGTATAGAGTATAAATGTCTTAACACAATAATTAAATAAACAAGATGAGATATATATCAACCAGTGTGATGTAAGCATTTCTAATTCTGTATGAAATCAGCACATTGTACCCCATAAATGCATTAATGTATTTATGATCTATATGTTTATGATTTAATTTAAAAAAAATACAATTAGTGGATTTATGGAGTCTGAAGGCATAGCAATGAAATCTATTTAAAATGAAATACAGTGAGAAAAATTAAAAAATAATAAAAAGAAATAAAACAAAATAACCAAGAGCACCAGGGACCTACGGGATAACTTCAAATGTTCTAATGGGAGGGGAATGGGGCTTTGGTGTGTGCCACACCTTTTGGGCACAAGACATGATTGTAAGAGGGACTTTACCTAAAAAATGCAATCAGTGTAACCTGCTTTATTGTACCCTCAATGAATCCCCAACAATAAAAAATAAAGAAATTTAAAAAAAAAAATTAGAGATTTTAAGACTTTCTTGGAGGAAGAAACAATGAAGACCCAAAAAAAAGAAAATAAAAAAAAATCCAAAATGGTTTAAATAATGACCAAAATTTCCAAATGTGATGAAAAATGTAAAACCCATAGATTCAAAATGTTCAATGAACTCCTAGAATACACCAAAATGTGTTTTATTTTATTTTATTTATGTATTTTATTTTATTTTATATTTATTTATTTATTTATGTATTTATTTTGAGACAGTCTTCTATGTCATCCATGGTAGAGTGCCTTGCCATCACAGTTTACAGCAACCTCAAACTCTTGTGCTTAAGTAATTCTCTTGCCTCAGCCTTCTAAATAGCTGTGACTACAGGCTCCTGCCACAATGCCCGGCCTTTTTTTTTTTGCTGTAGTTGTCATATTGTTGTTTAGCAGGCCCGGACTGGGTTAGACCAGTCAGCCCAGGTGTTTGTGGCTGCCCTAACCACGGAGGAGCGGGCATCGAGCCAACATGTATTTTAATAATAACCAAAACACTCAAATCCAGTGATCATGTTAAATGCAATTAGAGAAAAAGAAGTGTTCTGGAGAAAAGAACAAAAATTAAAATGACAACAGATTTATCAGTGGAAATAATACAAGAAAGAAGACAGTAGAGTGACATCTTTAAAATACCTGAAACACTGGTGGAAGAGGCGGAGGAAACACTCTGGGTTTTCAGCTGTCAGAGTCTGGAAAGGAGCAGGGGAGCCGCAGAAGTCCTCTGGCCTTCCGGGCCTTCACAGAGGAGAATCCAGCTATACTCCTGAAATTGGGAATGCGAGAGAGATGGGGGAGGGGGAGGCGGAGGGGGAGGAAGAGGGGGAGGCGGAGGCGGAGGGGGAGGAGGAGGGGGAGGAGAAGGAGAAGAAGAAGAGAAGAGAGAGAGAGATGACTTCCGTTCAGGCCATGGAGAGCTGGTGATTCAACTTTAAGCTTCATAAAATCTAAATGATCTTACCAGGGCTACATCTCAGACCTAGAGAAGAAATGCCCTACCCACAGCCAGCAAGGAACCGAATAAGCCGGAGCCCGCTGCCCAGGAGGACAGATTCCCACCCACTACCGCTCGGGGGGTGCCCTGGATGCTGTCACCTTGGTCGCGGCGCCACCTGAGGAAGACGCAGCACGCAGGTCATAACAGTGCGTTTGCACCACCTTCAGGGAAGCATTCTAGGCCGCATGGAAAGGGAATAGTTAAGAGAATCACTGGACTTACCAGCAATGAAGCTGTGTGGAAAACGAAAGAAAAAAAGCAGGAGGAAGCGCTCCCATTTGTCAATAGTAAGCTTTCTACCAGCTTTACCTCATGCACAGAGCTCTATGCCAGAATCTTTCCAAGTCTGTACCCATTAAAAGTATGAAGGAATTTACGTTTCCAAACAATGATGGATTTTAATAATATTGCATAGGGGGCGTGGGAGAGAATAAATTCAGGTAAACAAAGAAAGCTTTCCTCATATGGTATCTTCATCCCAGCAAAGAAGTTTCCCTTTGAACTCTGCTTTATGGAAACAACTGCAACTGGTTATATTTTTTCCCGTCTTAGTAATGCCTGACTTCATACAAATGTAATCAAAAAGGAGGAAGGAGATAAGTGAAAGTCATAAAGAAAGAACAAGAAAGGTAGAACATCTAGACAAAAATCTCAGAGGAGTATGTGAGTAGGAAACAAATTAGACACTAAGACGCGGCGTGCAGTTGGGGTCAGGCCTTAGCTGTGGTCTTCTATCTTTTGCATCTTACCTGTAATGTAAGAAGCAAACCAACTTTGTTTTTTAATTTACTTTCATAGATAAATGATATCACTCATTAAAGGGGCTTTTACCATAAGTTCCTATTTATTTCAGAAAGATTTTTCAACTCCCTCCTCACCTCCTTTTCTTTCTTTCTTTCCTTTTTTTTTTTTTTTTTTTTTTTTGTGTGTGTGTGTGTGTGTGTGTGTGAGAGACAGAGTCTTACTTTGTCGCCCTCAGTAGAGTGCCAGGACACCAAGCTTACAGCAACCTCAAACTCTTGGCCTCAAGTGTTTCTCTTGTTTCAGCCTCCCACGCAGCTGGGACTACAGGCACCTGCCATAATGCCTGACTGTTTTTGGAGACCAGGTCTAGGTCTTGCTTGGTCTGTAACTCTTGAGCTCAGGTGATCCACCTACCGTGGCCTCCCAGAGTGTTAGGATTACAGGTGTGAGCCACCTCATCTGGCCTTCCTCTTCACCCTCTTTAAAAACAGAATTTTATTTTATATATTACTTCAATCTGATGTTTGGTCTTAGGACGCAGAGTGATTGATTGCATCAAGTTCTCAGAGTTCTGAAATATCCTTTTATTGTGTGACCCAAAAGGCATTTCCAAACTGTTTGTTTTACTAAAAGTACTGAAAATGCTATTATAGATTGAGTACAAGCAGTCCTCCAGCTACAAACACCCAAGTACAACTTGGCACTTACCAATAGAGTATTACACAAAGTCCCTGAGTTACAAAGGTCCAACTCTGGTACAACTCACACTTACAAGTGGAGGCTATTAAAAGTAATAGTTAAATGTACCTGTTCCAACTCACATACAAATTCAAATTAAAAACAAATCTACAGAATTTACTCATTTATAACCTGAGGGCTGCCTGTATCCCTTATCCAAAATGCTTAGCAGCAAAAGTGTTCCAGACTTCAGGTTTTCTGAATTTTGGAGTATCTGTCTACAAATAATGAAATATTTTAAAGATGGGACCCAATTCTCAAATGAAATTTTTTATGCTTCATATACACCTTATACACATAGTCTCAAGTTAATTTTATACAATTTCTTCAACAATTTTTTGCATGAAATAAAGTTATGACTGTGTTTTGGCTGTGACCCCATAAAATGTGGTCAGGTGTAGAAATTACCCCTTGTGACATTATCTCTGTACTCACAAAGTTTTGGGCTTTGGAGCATTTCAGATTTTGAATTTCAGATTAGAGACACTGAACCTGTATTTGCTTAGGAATAAGAATCATAATTGGAGGAAGAGATTGACTGTATCAATTTTAGCTAAAAAAATTCCAAGTGTTTCCCAACTTTTTTTTTTTTTTTTTTTTTTTTGAGAAAAGTGTCTTATTCTGTCACCCTGGGCAGAGTGCCATGGTGTCGTATTTCACAGCAACCTCAAACTCTCAAATTTGAGGGCTCAAGCAATCCTCTTGTCTCAGCCTCTCGAGTAGCTGGGACTACAAGAGCCTGCCATGACACCTAGCTATTTTTTTCTATTTTCAGTAGAGACGGGGTCTTGCTCTTGATCAGGCTAGTTTCGAATTCCTAGGCTCAAGTAATCCACTTGCCTTAGGCCTCCTTAGAGTGGTAGCATTACAGTTCCTGGTCTTCTGAAATGTTTTAAAAAGCAAATAGGTCTTAATATCTTTTTCCAAATACTTTACCTCTTTTATGTAGAAAGACCATGCAGATTCCTAAAATATGAATTAATATTAGATAAAAATTAAGAAAATCTTAGTTTATAAATTATAATATAACTACTGCAATCTTTCTATTCATATTACAAAAAATTGATAATTATGAATTTTATTCTGCCATCTCAACAACAATTGATTCATTCCTAAAAAAAAAACTTATTATTAGCAGTGTTTTCTCATGGTTATGAGTTATACAAATTTTTTTTAAAAATCAATAGCCTGGTCTCATTTATAGGAAATAAATGCAATTATCTTAAAATTATTTTTATATTACCTGTTGTGAGCTTGGTATAGCTTTTTTAATTTAAACACTTGAACAAGCAATGTGAAAATGTCATGATACTTTTTGCCCCATTTCTATGAATTCTAATTAAAGAATCATTAAAGCATCGTGCCAGTAAATTTGTGCTGCAGCAGGCACATTTGTAATTGTCCATAAAAGAAGACTCATGCTGATGGGCAATCAACTTAAGTATGAGAGAAACCGATAGAGTCAGAGAGAAAAAAAAAAAAAAAAAAAAAGAGAGAAAAAGACAAAGGGGAAAAGAGAGGAGAGGAGAGGAGAAAAACAGGGAGAAACAAACATAATCAAATGAAAGATGAACTAAATTCAAGTCACAATGAAGTCAACCTCTTGTCAAGTCACAGAGTGCACTACTTTTGACACATTTTTTCATCTTTATGTGAGATTTTATTGCTGTATGAATTTGTACTTTTTTAGGTATCAAACTGATCTTTTTATACTTATATTTCCACAAGTACTCTGTAAAACTAGCAATGACTAAATAGGAATATTTACATATTTTGAGTTACACACCTGTTCTTTAATATGGATTATTATATAAAAAGGGAATTAGAGGTATTAGCAGTACCTATTCATTTTGGAAATTATATTGTATATTATATTTAAATAGATATTATATATATATATCTATTTCATTGATTTTTTTACTCTTTGTTTTTCGGTTTCCATCATTCATCTTTGAATGTCTTTAAATATGTTTTTCAAATCCCCTTCTATTGTGCAACTATTCTCTGTGGCAGTCTCCTGTCTACAAAGGTCATTTACTATCAAGTTTACTGTATATGCCTAATTTTATATTGTGCAATAAATCTTCAACAGCTCCTACATGTGACAAGCCTGAAGGTTCAATCAGAGGTTGGATATATCAATGTTTAATGCATTTCTCAATAAAAAATTAGCACATGTCTTCAACTAAAATAAATGCTCTTGTTTTATGTGCTCTGTTTTACAAGACTATTAAAATGTTTTTTTTTTTTTTTTATTATGGCTTTAGTATTCAGATAGGGATAGTATCAATTGAACTGTTAGGTTAATAAAGTAAAATAAACTATGAAACATGACTACATTAAATCTGAAAATGTAAAAAATACAGGTAATCAAGTAAGCTGAAACAAAGAACAGGAAATATAGTTTATCTAAATATAGTTTATCTAAAATAAAATACTTTATATTTGAGAAAAAAATATTCATGTTAAAAATTAAGTTAAACTTGGATTTTTTTAACTTTAGAGGCCAAAATGATTCAAAATATTTAATTGGAATAGAAATATTAACACTGACAAGAAAAAAAATTATTGAATTATTTTCAATTTATCAAAATCGGAAGATTTATTTCAGGATGTGGATTCTACCTAATAACACAATTTTTTTTCAATTGAATTGTAGATTAGTCTAAAAGCTAACATAATTAAAATAGATGATTTCAAGTATCTTAATATGTATACAAAAAAGTAGTTTATTTATTGAAAAAATTCTAGATATAGTCATTGTTTTTAAAGCAACACTTCGTAATATAAAAATCCCATTAATTCTTTTCATAAATTATTTCAATGCAGAGACTTTAGAGGCCAAAACCATGTTAGAGATCTGAAATAGAAATCAACATAGCAACATATGCACATTAAAATTGATGTAATTTTAAGATTCTCCATGGTCATTTGGACAGAAAATATAAGTCAGCCTCCTGATAAAATCAGAGGTCTCTTATATTCAGTCATTTAAACCAATGCAATTTCTAATGGTTTTACTTGTGCTGTGGTGAATTTACTATAAATCCCACCAGTGTGACAGATTCAATCAGTCTGTTTGTACGAATGACAGGTCATATTTGCAGCAGAATGATCCAGCACCAAATATTTCAAAATCACTAAAGATATTAAAAATGACAAAGAATGCAAAGAGCAAAAAAATAGCAGGCTGTACAGCACAATCTCAGGAATAAGAACCACTTAGATAACTGCAAAATTGCCTACAACTTGCTGCTGAAAATAAATTGCCATCAAATTGTACATTAAGAATATTTTGTACTTTAATTAGCTTTTCCTAAGTTTGATAATATTCCCTTTGGTGTAACTTCTGTTTTCATATAGAGAAGCAGTGAAGCATGCTGAAAAATACAACACTAAGTACTTAGGTTGTCTTCTTTACACCTAGCTCTGTGACCTTGAGGACACATTTTCATTTCCCTGAGCCCTGGATTTCTTTAGTTGGAACATGCAAAATGAAATCCACAGTCCCTTCATCTCACAGTTGGGTGATTAAAAAGTTTAGAAAAAAACCACTCTCACATGAAGAGGTATTGAAAACTATAAAGCAGCAGATACACATTTTTATGATTTAGAAAAGAAAAATTCATTGCAATGACTTTCTTAAATGTAGATTTTAAAATACTTCTGGAATTAGAGATTTTTAGTTGTTAGTTCAATATGTTGTCATTTGAAGGTATCTGCATAAATCATTAGCACATGGATTATTGATACAATTCCATACCAAATTGTTCTCTAATTAAAATTAGAGTACTATATCATTAAAATTGGAACAATACAGAGATATATCACAAGGATGATAGGCAAATTCATAAAGTGTTCCATATTTTGACAACTACAAAAAATAGCTAGGCATTGTGATGGAAGCCTGTAGTCCCAGCTACTTGGGAGGCTGAGGCAAGAGAATAGCTTGAGCCTAAGAGTTGGAGGTTGCTGTGAGCTGTAACGCTGACAGCACTCTATCGAGGGCGACCTAGACTCTGTTTCAAAAAATAAATATATAAATAATAAAATTAAAATAAAGTAGAATACTATACCTAATTACAATCTAAATTGACAATTTTATTGTCTGTTAGCTTCTTACATAATTTGTAATTTTTAACAATTTGTTATGAAAGTTGCACTTAGATATTGACTGATTTATCTATAGCATTAGTAGTGAACATAATCTTATAACTCTAAAGTGTTTTGACTTCAGGATTTAGAAATTTTACTTACTTTTTAATCTAAGAATGTGGTTGGAATTTTATAAAAATTATTTAAAACATACAAAGAGTGTCAAAATGTACACACATTTTAAGAAAGAAAAAAACTGTAATAAAACTGTAATATGCCATACTTAACAATAACATTTGTTGTCTTGTATAAAGTATCTTGTGTCTCCTGTACTTGCAGTAGTCAAACATGACATGAGTATTACAATTTTCACACAGTTGTCTCCTCTCTTAAAATGTGTATACATTTCTTGGCACACCCTGTATTTGATATCTTCTTCTTACTTTGTTTGGCTTAGTAATAATAATAATAATAAACCCTTATATAAGCTAGAAACACTTTCACGGATTTTAGAAAATTATAGGCAATTAGATAATTCATTATCATGCACTTTATATTTTAGCCAAATAGGGTATTTCTATTTTCTCAAGTTAAAGAATTGCAGCACCTGTTGCTCAAAGGAGTAGAGCACTGGCCCCAAATGCTAGAGGTGGCAGGTTCAAACTCAGCCCTGGCCAAAAACAGGAAAAAAAAAAAAAAAAAAAAAAAGCCTCATAAAAGGGTTTTTGAGGCAAGGTTCAATAGCTGGTCTGAATCATTAAAGAAAGTTATAAACATAAACGAAAATACAGACTGATGGAAATATCACTGATAAAGAAAATGTAGAGGTATTGATCAGAGCTAATGTAAGGATAAGACTATGGTAACATTTTATAAAGGGAAGGAGTTTAGATTTAATGAGGAATTCAAGTAAATAAGAAGTGTCTATTAAAGTTCAAGAAAATAGAAAAAGTTTTGAACAAATCTCACATCAATTTGCAACCAATAACTAACAAATCATATTAGCTATTGCTCATCTGTTCCCCAAGTTGGTCCAAACCAATAGGATAGATTACTGGCCAGGTGTGTTCTCACAGAAAAGCAAAGTATATAATGCTTCCACAATTGTGTTGCTCAGAGGACTTGGAGATTGTGTTTTCCTTCTATTCATTTAACTGATAAGGGTAATTTGGCCTGAAAATTCTAGTACCCAGATGGATAGATACAAGATTAAGATTGAGGGTCAGGCGTGCTGGCTCACACCTATAATCCTAGTACTTTGTGAGGCCAAGGCAGGTGGATCGGTTGAACTTAGGAGTTCGAGACCAGCCCGAGTAAGAGCAAGACCCCATCTCTACTTTAAAAAAAAAAAAAAAAGTTAGCCAGGCATAGCGACAGGTGCCTGTAGTTCCACCCTCTCAGGAGGCTGAGGCAAGAGCATTGCTCAAGCTCAAGAGTTTGAGGTTGCTGTGAGCTGTGATGCCATGGCACTTCACCCGGGACAACAGTGAGACTCTGTCTCAAAAAAAAAAGTTTAAAAAAATGATTGAGATTGAATCCCAGATTTTTCCTTTCTGCTATGTGACAAAGATTCTGTCATAATTTGTACAAGCAATACATTTTTTGTTCATACAATATACACTCTAATACAGCATTTGAACTTGTCTCTGGCTTTTTACACCAGGTTCCTTAATTGAAATCTCCCAGGATTAACCTTAACTTCTGTTTTGTGCTCCTCAAATATCACTCATTTTGAGTATTGAACAAAAATTTACTTTCAGTTGTCATTTAATCCAGCCTCGTCTTTCCCCTGATGAAGTAACTAATCCAAGTGAAATTCAGTGACTTCTGACATCCAGATCCAAATTTAGAAAGAAAGTAAAACAATATGTAAGGTCGCTGTAGCTCCAGTGTAGCTCCTGCTATAATCCTATAGTACCAATTTAGGAAAAGTAATCCCATGTTCTCTGGTTGTCATCTGAAAGAAGCTTTGATTTCTCCTTTTGCCTGATGTGGGCTGACATCTCTTAATCCCAGTGAGATAATTATAAATTCTAGTCAAATGTGTTTGGGCAGTAATTTACATTGCACCAATAACTTATTAATTTGTGCATAAGTTGTGTTTTTGTATAGTATAAAAAATGGATTTGTGTACATTCATATATTCATGTACCACAGATAAACAATAAGGACTATATTGTCTCTTTGTAACTGAAAATCCCAAGGTTTTAAGCCTGACCGGATAAACATTCAACTGATGTCATGAAGACTTTTCCCAACACATGACCAAGTTCTACTTTCCTCTGGGCTAGCTTCACTTGCAAGAAGTACATCATTCATGCACCCTCACAAGTCTAGCTAACAAACTAACAAACTTCTCTTACTCAGAAATGTCAACAAAATTTTGCATTGGAACTTCTGGCTCTGATTGACTTGTTTTAATCCTCAACACTAGTCATTCCTGAATAAATTACCAGGGATGGTAAATTACCAGGAATGGTAATTTATTCAGAATAATCAGAGGCTATAAAAAGATAAGCCTGGGTTATAAAGCCACCTTTGGTAATAAATGGAGTGAGTTTCATGAAATAAGAACTAAGAACAGTTCTCCAAGGAAAATAGAACATCGTCAGAAACAAGTAGAACATTAAATACGCACTACTCAATGTACCTATTGTCATATTGCCTGTACAGTACTTAATTTTTAAAAAGGTACCTGAGTGAAATAGTGTGATGTATCTGTGTCATTTGTAATCTTAAGTCTAAATACTATTAATTTTCAGGTACTCTGGATAGGATGCAATACTGAAAAACAAACACAAAACATGGTTACTTGCATCTTTAATTATTACTGTGAAAATTGACCTTAGAGCATTTTTAATCAGCATAAAATATTTCAGAAATAACTTTTTATTTATCAAATCTTTTTACAACACAGCTAGTAATAAAAGTTGTACCAGTTCCCTTGCCTACGTATGCATAAGGTATAAGAATCCTTCAAGTGTTGGAGACTAACAACTTTGACATAAGTCAAGACCTAGAAATCCAAGGCATTATGTCCCATGTAGAAATGAGCAATTGTCTGAACAATTAAAAAATTGTGCTCCTGTATTAGTGAGCCATTTATACAAAATGCTAACAGCCAGGGAGGCTTATTGAGTGGAGAGTTACTGAATTTTATTTAGGTATCAACAGCAGTTTTTGATGACACTATCCAAGAATTCAGCAAAACAGTACCTTTTTAATGGTTAACATAATTGTTCAGGAAACAATTATGTCCATCTCAGCAGAAACTTACAAAGAAGTTCATAAACAAATATGTGGACTCAGCCACCTACTTGCAGTACCAATATTACAGCTTATAATAATAATTTTATGCTACATATTATGAGAATCAGTAATATTTGTTATTGTTTTTCCTTATATCTGTTTGCATTTCAACTAATGTTGTTAATGTTTATACACCAGAATTCTACAGCAATTAAGGAGGCATGTAGCCTTAACCTAAATGAAACATTGGAATATGAACCTTTTGAAAAACTGTAGTTTTATCATTCTTAAGTGATAAAGTGAAACTATATTAATTTGAATGGGAGTGTGTAATGAATATTAATTATTCAATAGTATCAAATACATCACCTAAAATCAGTAAACATGTGTGTTTTGTATTTATTTTATTAGAACATTTGTGATTGATATTTTCTAACTTAAAAACTAGAAGAAAGAAAAATCATAGAAAGAAAGTGATAAAAATAAAATATTGCTGGAGCAGCATGGAGTCTTGAGGTAGTTGCTGAAATAATTAAAAAGAGCTTATGTTTTAGCAAGAGAAAGAAATTTTGTTAACAACTTACACAGCAAGCTGGGCCTCATCCTAATGACTGTACTCACTGTGGAATGCTTAGTCTCTCAGTCTTATATACAACTTTGAAGAGTATTTACTGCTTCTTGGAAGTCTCCCAAGGTCTTAATTAACTCTGTTCTCAAAGCAGCCCATGTGAAAGGTCTTGAAAACAACCCACCAGCAAGGCCTTAATAACAACCCTCCTATAGAGTCTTAATCAGCCTCATTCCCATAATAGCCCAAGTCAGCCTGACCCAGACCAATCCAAAATAGCCCAACCATGTTCATCAACTTTCCTGTTCATACTTACCTAACTGCCCAACAAAATTTTATACATTTTTTTATTATAAGATACACAGTGCAACACATTTTTATACCCTCTTCAAAGTAAAAAGAAAATAACACTGATTATCATGCACTGTATCATGAATGTATGTTTTATAACAAGTAAATACAGGAAAATGTCTCACATTTTTATTCAAAATTTAATATGTAAAAACTATTGCTGGCATGTATTTATTCAATCATGTATTCACTAGTTGTTCTACAGATAATATCTAAAGAAATTGAATTTTCTTCAGAAGATGTTTGGTTATTATTTGTTTATCCATTCAACAAATACAGTATTTATTGAGTGCTTTCATTATGTTTCAGGTCTTTCCCAGATAATTAAAAATGATCAGATCTCAAAGAATTTTGATAAAGCGTTCTTCAATTTACCTGACATCAAATTAAATCCTCAGAAATATACAGACATTGCTTTATATCAATTGCCTACATGTAGTCATCAAATAAGCAGATACACAAAGCCTGGAGAAGAGTTAGAAAAATCCAGGAGACTTTGAGAAAACAATCAAACAAACAAATAAAATGCCTGACCATAGCAAAGACCCAATGGGACTCATTTCCCTGATGAGAAATCCTCTTGGGCATGTCTTTACCCTTGTCAAGACTTAAGTATTCAGCAAAATTGCATTTCCATCTATTGCTTTGTCTTCTGCATCATGTAGCCAACTCATAACTAAGGTATTTTATCTTTTGCTCCAAAAGAAAGTTTTTATAAGTGGTATCAGCAAAATAATAGCAAAGTAAGGACTTCTGAAAATTTAGTCTACCATTAAAGATAAGAGAAAATGCAAAAATTATTAGAATTTTTTATAGTTCAAAAATTAACCAAAGGCTTTTAGCAACACATAAGGCATTTGTTCAAAAAAAAAAAAAAAAAATCACTAAATATTAGTAAGAAAAGTGAGCTTCAAACGTTTTAATTTGCTCTGCATTTACCACTATCTTTCTAGATTCATGTCAGTCTTGAAAACCAATCGCCTGCAACCACAACAAAACCAGCATTGTGACAACCACAGATTTTTTAAAAAGAGAGAGAGAAAAGATAATGTTTAGTTTTGTTTTCAGAAAATTTTCATTGATTGACCTGCCTGATGGTCACCTAGAAGGTAGCAATTCCAAGGCTGTCTTTATTTGACCTGCCCTAAAGCTCACTCAGCTCCAAATGCCTTTTTCCTGGGGAAATTTGTTGAAAATACTTAGCAATTATTTAAATTTACAGCTGCTTCAGATGGTAAAAAAAACAATTGGAGCAAGAAATAGGACTTTTAAAAACTCCTATGAGAAGTTCATAGGAGTTCTGAAAAGTTTACACATATTTCTGAGAATCTAAATAGAAAAATTGGAAAATGTTCTAACCTATGGTTGACCTTCAGACTACAAAAGCATTAAGCGAAGGCTAAGGCAGAGTTATAAATTACCTCGGTGAATGTTGAAGGCATGTCTCCACACAAACAGAAATCCTCTTAGGAAAAAAACAAGAAAAAAGAAAAAGAAAAGAAAAGTGAAGACAAGAGAAAGAAAAAAGAAAACAAGGAAACTTACTGTTTCTGTAAATTTAAGAAAATCTCTGTCCAATCATTAGGTCACCACAAAGAAAGGGGAGCAGATTCCATTGGCTACACACAAAAAACAATATAGAGTTTACAGAATAATTTCAGAAAAATTACTAAACAAATAAGCAGCAACAACAAAATGTAGTAAAGGCTAAACCTGGGAAGGGGGTAAATTATATTTCCAGAATAGTTATGTTATATTAAAAATATTCCTTTACAACAAAAATTAAAGAGATATGTAAAGAAGAAGAAAATATGTTCAATTTATAAAGAAAAACTCTAATCAACAAAAACTTTCTCTGAGGAAGCCTGAGACATTGAACTTGTTAGACTAAATAAATAAATCAACTAGTTATGATCAGAAAAAACAAACTCTAAATTACTACATTAACATATAAGCAGGATATCTTCTCCAAAAAAGAATGTCAATAAATAGAAACTAATTTTTTAGAACTAAATATAAATTCTAGATTTGAGAAGCACAATGATAGAAATTTGAAAAATCATTAATGGATTTCAAAAGTAGATCTGATTAGGTAGAAATAAAAACAGGTGAAAGGGAAGACAGATGAACTGAGATCATGCAATCTAAAGAAGAAGTGGGGAAAAAGGACAAAAATGAACAGATTCTCAGAAACTTATGGAGTATTATCAAGCATACCAACATATACATAATGTGAATAATAGAAGATGAAGTGATAAATGACAATAAATATTTAAAGAAATAAGATGAGAAAATCTTCTACATTTAACAATAAATAGTAATCTACATATCCAAAAGGCTCAGTAGACGTAAACTCAGAGAAATACATATCCACATCTACCATAACTAAATTGTTGAAAGCCAATGAAAAAAAATCCTGAAACAATCAGAATGAAATAACTCCCCATGTCCAAGAGATTTTCAACTAGATTAACAGATTTCTCATCAGAAAATATGAAGGAAAAAGTCAGTAAAAAGAAATAATGTGCTGGGAAAAAAAGGACTGTCATCCATAAATTATATACTTAGGAAAAGTATCCTTCAAAAATGAATGTGAAAATAAGGCATTCTTGGATTAAAAAACAACTGACAGAATTCATTGCTGGCAAATCTATCCTACAATAACATTTGAATCTACATGATGAAATTAAAAAGAAAAAAAAAAAAAACAGTTTATGTAAAATATCAAAGAGAGTATGATTTTAATTTTTGTAACTCCTTTCTTCTCTATGATTTAAAAAAAACAACTCCATAAAATAATAATTATAAATTTGTGTTGAGGACACACAATGAAGAAAGCTATAAATATGCCTGACAATAACAGAAAAAAGAAGGTAGAATTGAATCTGTAAGGAGAAAAATATTTAGTATACTACTAAGTTAAATTAGTACGAATCCAAAGTATATTGTTATAAATTAATATGTTAATGATAATTCCCAAGACAATCACTAAGAAAGATATTTTGTTCCTACTTCTATGTTTCTTTCTTTCTTTATTATTTTATTTTATTTTTTGTTTTGTTTTTTCTGGTTCTAGTTCTACATGTAAGGATTTTGGGAGTAGTAGTTCCACCCTAAAAAGCTGAACAAATTGAGAAATCAACAAGTTTCCTAAAGTCACAGCGAATGTTCCTACCCCTCAAACTGGAGAAGTAGATAGGCAAATACCGAGTATCAAAAATCCTGGAGCATAAAACTTCACAGTAAACAGTGCTGGGTGGAAAACACGTGAAGAATTGCTGGAAGCTAGGTACCTACAAATTTGAAAGTCAAAAACACTAGAAAACCCATCATGGAAGGGTCCTCACGCTTTGTGAGTTTTACCCCTAGAGGCATGACTAGGTCCTACAGAAAATACTACATTGTAACTGGGTTATAGCTTTCATGTGAAAGCCCTAAAGGAGGTTTGTTTCATTTAAGGAGTCGGGTTTATGTGTGTAGAGGTGTTTGCAGGGCTCTGTGATGGTCCTTTGGTGTTGACAGAATGTGTAGTGATATACACACTTTCATTTCTTTTATTGGTACTTGTGTCTTTTTTATTCTTTGTCAGTCTTGCCAGAGGTGTTTCCATTTTATTAATCTTTTCAAAGAATCAGCTTTGTGTTGGTTCTTTTATTTTCTCTCTTGATTTTTAGTTTTTACTTATTTTTGTTATTTTCGGTTTATTTTGCTCTTCTACTCTATGTTTTTGAGGTGGTTGCTTTGATTACTAACTTGAAACATGTGAGCGTGTCATGTGACATGTTTTTCTCCCTGTGCTATGACGTTAGCTCCATCCCACAGATTTTGATACGCTGCATTTTCACTTTTATTCAATGTATTTTTTAAATTTTTCTTCACATTTTCTCTCTGACTCATGGATTACTTATAAGTTTTTTGTTTAGTCCCCACGTGGTTAGATATTCTCCTGTTATCTTTCTTGCTGTGGATTTTGCTGTAGTGAAAAAGTACATTGTGTATGATTTTAATACTTCTAAATAATTGAGGATTGTTTTGTGGCCCAGGACATGATAGCTCTTGATATGTACTGCATGAGAACACAAAAAGAATGTGAATTCTGATATTTGGGGTGGAATATTTTGTAATTGTCAGTTAGATGCTGTTCTATGATGTTACCGAGTTCTTCTATATGCTGGCTGATTTTCTGGCTACATGTTCTATAAATGTTGAAAAAAGAGTATTGAAATATCTCGCTATAAGTGTAGATTTTGTATTTCTCTGGCCACATGTTCTGTAACTCTGATGTGTGGTGCATTCATTTAAAATTTCTATGTCTGCTTGCTAGACTAACTTTTTAAATCATTACATAACGTTCTTCCCTATTTCTGTAATAGAGAGATATTAGTCTTTGCTCTAAAGCCTACTTGATCTGACATTTTAATAACCACTCCTGCTTTTTGTAGATTGATGTTTAATATGATTTCAATTTTTGCATGCTTTCATTTCAACTTGCCTATGTCATTATATATAAAATCATTTCCTTATAGATGATTATATTTTTAAATCCACTCTGCCAATCTTTGTGTTTTACTTGTGTTTAGAAATTTTCTATTTAATGTCATTATTGACATGTTAAGGCTTAAGTGTCCGATTTTAATTTTTGTTTTCTGTTTGTTCTTTCTATTTTTCTTTTCTGTGTTTTCTTTTTCTACCTTCTTGTTAGTTATTTGAAATTTTTTTTTTTTAAATTGCACCTCAATTTATAGGGGGTGTTCTTTAGTTTTGTATTTGTACAGTTTATGTAGTGGTTGCTTTGGGTATTAAATTTATATTCATAATTTATCACATTTTACTTAGGTACTCATTCCACTTTGAGTTAAGTATAGAAAGCTTCCCTTCCTTTGAGTCATTTCACCCTTCCTTGTTTATAACACAATTGTCTTAAATATTTCCTCCTCATACCTTGAAAACCACATCAGACAATGCTATGATATTTGCTCCAACTATCAACCATAATTTAGAATGCTGAAGAGAGGAGGTTAAATGTATTTTTCTGTAACTTTTAGTCTTTCCATTATTCTTTCTTCCAGATATTTCGTATTTTCTTCTTTTGTCATTTTATTTCTGTTTAGAAGACTTCTTTTAACCATTTCTTTAGAATAGATCTGCTATTGACAAATGCTTTCTTCTTCATCTGAGAATATATTGATTTTCCCTTTATTCCCAATGAACATTTTAGCTAGATATACGATTCAGGGTGGACAAATCTTTCCTTGAAGCACTTGAAAAATGTGCCACCTCCTTCTGCCTCTGTGGTTTCTGGTGAGAAAATTGCTGTTACCTCTATGATTTTTCCATTATATGTGAGCTCTCCTTCCTCTCATTAGCTTCAAGATTTTCTTTTTCTGTGTCTTTGGTTTTCTAAAATTTGACTTTTCTAAAATCTTGCTTTAATGATTTCTTTGAGTTTACTTTGTTTAGGGTTCACTCTACTCTTTAAATCTCTATGTTAGTCACTTTGGGAAGTTTTCAGCCCCTTTCATTAAAGATGTTTTAGCCCAATCCTTCCCCCCGTCCTTTTTTTCTAGGACTTGAATGAAATAGATGTTAGATCTTTTGTTATAGTCCTGCAAGTTCCTGAGACTCTGTTCATTTTTTAAGAGTCTGGGTTGCTACAACAAAGTCCTGGAGACGGAGTGGTTTACAACAGAAATTTATTTATGCTTCTGGAGGCCAAAAGTCCAAGCTCAAGGCATTAGAGAGTTGATTTCCTCCAAGAGCCCTCTTCCCACCCTGTAGATGGCTGTCCCTTCTTCTCACCCTGTAGATGGCTGTCCTCTCTTCCCACCCTGTAGATGGCCGACCTCTCTTCCCACCCTGTAGATGGCTGTCCCTTCTTCTCACCCTGTAGATGGCTGTCCTCTCTTCCCACCCTGTAGATGGCTGTCCTCTCTTCTCACCCTGTAGATGGCCGTCCTCTCTTCTCACCCTGTAGATGGCCAACCTCTCTTCTCACCCTGTAGATGGCCGACCTCTCTTCTCACCCTGTAGATGGCTGTCCTCTCTTCCCACCCTGTAGATGGCTGTCCCTTCTTCTCACCCTGTAGATGGCTGTCCTCTCTTCTCACCCTGTAGATGGCTGTCCTCTCTTCTCACCCTGTAGATGGCTGACCTCTCTTCCCACCCTGTAGATGGCTGTCTCATCTTCTCACCCTGTAGATGGCTGTCCTCTCTTCCCACCCTGTAGATGGCTGACCTCTCTTCTCACCCTGTAGATGGCTGTCCTCTCTTCTCACCCTGTAGATGGCCGTCCTCTCTTCCCATCCTGTAGATGGCTGTCCTCTCTTCTCACCCTGTAGATGGCTGACCTCTCTTCTCACCCTGTAGATGGCTGTCCTCTCTTCTCACCCTGTAGATGGCTGTCGCTTCTTCTCACCCTGTAGATGACTGTCCCTTCTTCTCACCCTGTAGATGACTGTCTTCTCTTCTCACCCTGTAGATGGCTGTCCTCTCTTCTCACCCTGTAGATGACTGTCCTCTCTTCTCACCCTGTAGATGGCTGACCTCTCTTCTCACCCTGTAGATGGCTGTCCCTTCTTCTCACCCTGTGGATGACTGTCCTCTCTTTGTCTTCCATCTGTGTCCTGACCTCTGCTTCTAATAGGGTCACCACTTCTACAGAATTAAAGCCCATCGATGTGGCTTTATTTTACTTTAATTACCCCTTTAAAGGTCTTATCTTCAAATACAGTCACATTCTTAGGTGCTGGGGGCTAAAACTTTGCTATATGCTAAGATTTTGAGTTCACAGCACATTTGCCTCCTCTCTGCATTTCAGAGCCATCTTTGTCTTATATGTGATATCCGGGATGTATTGTTGTATTCAGCGAGGGAAATACGAGGAAGGACGTCTGCTGCATCTTTCCAGGGGTAGACGTTTTTATCAACACTTTTTAGTGTCTTTTTTGGTGTGTTCTTATTTTTTTTTAATAGAAAGAAGTAGCTAATAATCATACCTTTTTAATATGTGATAAAATATCTTTTTCAAAAATGTGGTAAAATATGTATTCCTGAAATGTACCATTTTAACTATTTTAACCGTACTGTGCAGTGCTATCAAGTACCTTCTCAATCCTGTACACCACCACCATTCATCTCCAAAACCTTTTCATGATCCCAAACAGAAACTATACTCATTAAACAATAATTTCCTGTTCCTCCCTTCCCCCAACCCCTGCTAACTTCTGTTCCTTTGTTAGTCTCTGAATCTACCTATTTTAGAAACTTCATATAAGTAGAATTACTCAACATTTGTACTCTTGTGTCTGGCTTAATGTTCTCAGAGTTCATCGATGTTGCAGCATGTATTAGAATTTCATTCCTTTTTAAGCCTGAATAGTATTCCACTGTACGGATAGAACACATTTTGTCCATTCATCTGTCAGTGGACATTTTGGTTATTTCTGCCTTTGGCTGTTATGAATTACGCTGCCATGAACATTAATGTGCATATATCTGTCAGAGTCTTTATTGTCAATTCCTTTTGGTAGATAATAGAAGTATAATCACAAAAAGGCCTTGCTTTTAATCTAATCATTTCCTCACTGATAACTTTCATTAGTTTTTTTTTTTTTAATGGCAATCACAAAAAGGATTATTTTCATATGTCACTGTACACCCTTCTCATACTTTACACCCTACCTCTTTCATTAGTTTATATACAAGTGGTTCTTGACTTGCGATGAGGTTATGTCATAATAAACCCATTGAGTTGAAAACATTGTGAGTAAAAAGTGCATTTTGACTTTTAATATTTTCAATTTGCAATAATCTTATCTAGATGTGATTCCCTTGTAATTTGAGAGCCTGCTGACTGCATACAGGTTATATAGTGTCATAAAGCCAAACCATTGTATGTTGGGGACCACCTGCATTCATTCACTTATTCAACACATTCTTTCAATACATCACCTTTGTAAGGTGTCTTAGAGAAGATTTCTATAAGTATCCCACTGAATTTTCACAGTAGTCTTATGACTTGATATATTAATATCCCAATTGCACAAATTAGGAAATGTATCTTTATAAGTTAATTGTTCTGGGAATTCCATAAGCCCAGATTCACTTTGCTATCTTACAATTTTGAGTTCAACATTCTTTTAGTTGATAACTTTGAAATATTTAAGCAAAGTTCAGATCATCATTTGAGAAGAATTTTCTAAAAATATCTTCTGTAAAAATTCTCCAGAAACTTTTCCCTAAGAAGGAATCTTATAGACAAGCCATTTTCAAAGGTTTAAACATTGTTTTTGCTTAAACCTATTTTTAAAGTTGTGAACAATGTCTCTGACAATTGCATTGGTAGTGGTGTGCATATTTTGATGTGTAAGTATTTAATAAATCATTTCAACAGAAAATTTTATCAATTTATAGATTTTTCATACATATCTGTTATATAGAAATAATTTTTGGATTCTGTGAGAGTGTTTCTCAGCTGATAACTGTTTTTGGAGCTTTTTCTCTGGCAATAATCTATTACCTTATTTCCAAAATGAATAAATATTCAATCAGAAACCATGATTTAAGCTTTGATTGTTGTAGAACTAAAATAAATTTGTTATTGGAAGAGCATACTCTAATCTTAAGGGAAAATATTTTTGGAATATTTAATGCATGTTAAAGAATAGAATTTTGCTGTTATTGGCTTAAGAAATCTGGTAATTTTTTTGAAAGAAAAAAGAGTGAAGTAAGTTGTAGATAACTTTTAGTGGTCCTTTTTCTGTTTCTTTTTAAGATTTTCAAATTGTAATGAATCGGTACACTCAGAGGTAATGCAGACCACAATTTTAGGATATAGAAGAAACTTTAGTTTCCCCCCATATCTAATGAGAAAAGAAATTACTACACAACAAATTTTTCATATTTAAGACTATTGCATATGTATCATTTTTGTTATAATTAATATAAAACATATGGTTTATTGAATTATGAGTAATTGGTTCAGCGCCCATAGCACAGTGCCAGCCACATACACTGAAGGTGGCAGGTTAGAATAAAAATATAATATTAGTTTAGATTCTCTTGGTTGCAATAGGTCAAAACAAACCAGACAGAAACCAAACCATCCGCTGCTCAGGAAGGCATGCTGACCCAGGCTTGTTCCACGGCTCAAAGAATCTAAGAGCCTGGTCTGTCTGCACGCTGAGGTCGGCCCTCCTCTCCGTCCAGTTCATCCTCAAGGTTGGCCTAGGGCTTCCTGACAGCATCCTGCTTTCCCTTTGAGTTAACAAAACTTTTCTGCCAGACTCTTTCTACTGCCCCATTCAGGGAAAATGGGACATTTCTTCTGATGAGCCCTGAGGAAGACAGATAAAACTTTCTTAGTAAGTGAGAAGTGCAGCAAACGTCTCTTGTCTCGCTGGCCTCATGTCCATCCCTGAGCCACTCACCGCAGCCCAGAGAGACTGAAGGGGTGCAGGCTTATACCCTGAGGGCTGGTCATAAACGTCGCAACCAAGAAACAGGGAGGTGGGTGCCGCCGGAGCTGCTCTGTGGCTTCACAACCTGGCAGCCAGGAGAAGCTGGACGCTAGGCAGCGAGAGCACCAGCAAACGACGTGCCATTCTCAGGGACGTGATCAGGGCTCTGGAAGGTGGATGTGGATGAGTGTGACAAGAACAAGTTCGTGGACGAGGAAGGCTGGGACCATGTCCAGGCTGGCCGACTGCTGCCCTCCCACAGCTCTGAAACCCCGTCAATAGTGGGAGTCAGGCGTAAAGGGTCAGGTGGGCGGCCTCGTCTTACAGGGGCTGACCTCATGTGCAGCTGATGATATTGAACAGGCAGCTCCATCTCTGGACCAGGATGGTGTGGGCCTCCTAAGGAAGTATATTTATGAAAGGCTCTGGGAGCCCTTGGGACAATACAGTGCTACGTTACTGCAGTGGCAGAAAAGGCACCTGCTGCCGGAGAAGCAGGGTCCGCTGTTCGTGTCCTGACTGCGAGGAAAACCGTGCCGTCCAGCAGAGCTGGACCTCTGCCGGGGACTAGACGCTGCTGGTACAAAGACCAAAGCAGCCCACTGCCACCGCGGCCTGTGCGCAGCATCTGTTTCTTTCAGCTTTGCCATCTTGCTTTCTTTATCATATCTGTAAAGAAGACTATCACATATCAGTTTTCTTTTAATGAAAATTGGAATAGCAAAGAGAAAATCATGTTTCAGCAGGAGTTTCATCCTCTCAAAATCCTTTCAATGATGTGTATGCCAGTCTGTATGTAGCATAATTTACATTCCGTTTAGTTGTGTAATTTTTAACCCCTAGTGGCTGGTTTCTGTTTGGGGGGGTTTTTTTGTTTGTTTTTTTGGCCGGGGCTGGGTTTGAACCTGGGATCTCTAGTATATGGGGCTGGAGCCCTATTCCTTTGAGGCACAGGTACTGCCCAGTTTTGTATTATTTTTAGCTAACTGAGCGATTTGATCAGAATTTGAAGCCAGTTCCCTATCTCATTGCTAGTCAGGAAGCAATCTGTATAAAAATATGGGCGACTAACAGCTATTAAGATTGCAAAACTGGACCATACTCGCTTTAGGTAAGCAAAATGTATTTCCAAAATCAGTGGTGGGTGAACACCACTCCCAACTTCCAGCTTTGCTGTTGCTGGCCCCCGGATTGTGTGTGCTGTGGGCTTAGGCATGCTACTTCCTCTGCATCCTGAAACCGCTGCCTCTCAGGTCCTTTGCAGTCACCCAGGGCTCAGAGCAGGAAATCTTGCTCTATACAAATGTATCTATGAAATATCTGCTCTTTGGCATGAACATCAAAGATGTGTTCCAATGATATGGTTTTGTTTGGGGAAACTACTCCAAGTCTCAGAAAAGATGTGGAAACTATGATGGAATTCAAACTCAGGGCGGCCTCTGAATGAAAGGCTATTTTCTTTAGAAATACAGTAGCTGCCTTAGACATTATGAGATATATACAACTAGTATTTAATACACTATTTAATATGCCCCATAAAGGTCTTCAGTATTCTTCAGGGTAATCTGGATCGCAAAAGATTTGGTTCAGATCCAAACAAATACATTCTGTGTTTTAGCTCAGTGTTTTTTTTTTTTTTTTAAAGAAAATGCCACACCGCAAAAAATGTTTACTTTGTGGGACAAACCAAATCAGTTCTCAAGTAATGACCAGTGCGTATAAAAAGTTGTTATTATATAGTACCTCTAAAATAAACCACCTGACCAAGAGGGAAATCAGCTGTTTACTTTGGACACCAGTTTCATAATCACTGACTTATGTAAACACTAGGGCAGAAATTCTATAAACTCTTTGCTGTTTTTGGTACCTGCTTTTTGTTCTGTTTTGTTCTCCAAAAATGATGAACTTCAGAAAATAAAATATCAGTGTTGAATTTTTAAAAAGTGCCATTTTCTGTAAAACATCTAAATGCCTTACCTACTGGAAAAACAGATTTGTTTTCTTTTTTGCAATTTTTGGCCAGGGCTTGTTTTGAACCCACCACTTCTGGCATATGCGGCCGGTGCCCTACTCCTTCGAGCTACAGGTGCTGCCCAAAATAGCGTTGTTTTTTTTTTGGTGAAACTGAATCAAGCCTTTGGAAGGCACTTTGGAAGGGATTCATAACCAAACATGTCTGACTATGAAATAGGAACATGGCTTTACAGAATTAAATTAGCCGTCAATTATGGTGGAGTATTAATTTGGTTTTAGACTTGTAAGTTTTTCATAAATTAGATCATCTTCATTTAAAAAATGCTTAAACATTTTAATGGTGTGAAAAATCATAATTGATGAATATGATAATAAAAACAATGTCATCATATAATTCCATAGTCCCAAATGTTTAAAGTTAATGCTACTTATAGATAGCACTTCACCTCTTGGAAGAAACTCTGAAGGAATAATAGTCTTTACTAAGGTATACTGCTGTTAAGTAAAGAAAAATGTATTTGCTTTTATAGAGACACATACAACTTGTCATTTTCCCAATAAAAATGTGTGTGTGTATATGTCCATCATAAATTTTTTGAAGGACAAAAAGTATGTGCCTAAATTACTCTTTAGCATCCTAATTTTTCACATTTTCTCACTAAATTTTAACTGGAAAATTTATAAACATGCAGAAAAGTAAATACCTTTATAACCAGCAATGAAGAAAAATTAATTAGAAATTCCCACATTTACTTTCTGTATTTTTATGCATAATATATTTTACTGAATTATATGAAAAGAAATTGCAGATATTGTAACAAGTCACTCTTTGCTAATAAAAATTATTTTCCTCAGTTCCAGATGCATGACATTTCATGTTTATCTCTCAACAGCAACAAAAAACATAATACAAAGAGATGAAGCAGGCTCCGATTCAGTGGAGATTTTGGAATCATCACTCAGGAATTTGAAACAACTATAACTAATATAGTGAAGGGTCTAAGGGGAAAAGTGGGTAACATGCAAGAACAGGTAAATACTGTAAGCAGAGAAATTGAAACTATAAGAAATACTCAAAAGTAAGTGATAGAAATAAGAAACACTGCAACAGAAATAAATAATACCTTGGACAGGCTCATCAGTTAACTGGGTGTGCCTGAGCAAGGAATCTGCGATCCTGAAGGAAGAAAATGGGATAAAACACCCAATAATTGTAAAATAACAAGAGGTATAATATACGTGCAATAGAAAACTAGAAGGAGAAGAAATGAGAAAGGAGCAGAATAAATACTTGAAGTTTATTAATAAAGGACAAAAATATTCCAAAAATTTTGAAAGACAGAAAACACAGATCCAGAAGGTTCAGAGAACACCAAGTAGGAAAAATACCAAACAGCCTGATCCAGACACGTCACATTTGAATTGCAGAAAACCAAGGCGATAGGGAAACCCCGAAAGCCGAAGCCAACGCCGCACCTGTCCATGCCAAAATTGTGCAAATTACCCTGGACTTCTCAGAGGCCATGCAGTCAAGAAGAGCGAAATGTTTAAAATGCTGAACAGAAAAGAAAAATATCAGCATGGAATCTTATTGTCCTTCAAAAAGGAAGCAAAAATAATAATTTTCTCAGACAAACAAAACTGAGGGAATTTATCACCAGTATAGACCTGTCTTTCAAGAAGTGTTCAAAAGTCTTTCAGGATGGTGTCTGTGACTCAGTGGGTAGGGCACCAGCCCCACATACTGAGGGTGGCGGTAAGAGAATCACCTAAGCCCAAGAGCTGGAGGTTGCTGTGAGCTGTGATGCCACAGCACTCTACCAAGGGTGATGAAGTAAGACTCTGTATCAAAAAAAAAAAAAAAAAAAAAAGGAATAATAGTAAATAGAACAGAAATCAATAAAAGTGAAAACAGGAAAAAATGGAGAAATTTGACAAAAGTAAAAACTGATTCTTCGGCAAGATTAATTAATGAAATTGATAGACTTCCAACCAGTCTAGTAAAGAAAAAAGAGAGGAAAGACAGAAAACACAAATTACTAATTAATATTACAAAAGAAATGTGTCCGTCTCTAGTGAATTACAGTTATTAAAATGTAACACAACATTAATAGCGATAAGCCCACAAATCTCATAATTTAGAAGCAATGGGCCAATTTCTTGAAAGACATGATCTACCAAACTCACACAAGATGAAACAGGCTTATATTTATTAAATGAATTGAATCAATGATTAATAACCTTAGAAACAAAAAAACACCAGAACCAGATGACTTAACTGGTGAATTCTAACCAAACATTAAAAATGTTATTAATTATCTGCAATTTCTAATTTCCAGAAAAACAGAAGCACAGGAAGTACTTCCACATTTGTCCTCTGAGGCTGACATTACTCTATCAAAGCCAGACAATGATATTATAAGAAATGATTGTTATAGACTAATAACTCTCATGAGTATGCATGCAAGAATCCTTAACAAAATACTAGCTAACCAAATCCAACAATGTATAAAAATAATTATACAGACAACCAAGTGACATTTATTCCAGATATGCATGGGTGGTTCAATACTTAAAATTCAAAACATTCATCAACAATCTAGACGAAAAAAGTCACATGAGTATAGCAGTAGACATGTAAAAAACATTCTATAAAATCTAACACCTGTTCATGATAGAAAACTGAGCAAACTAGGAAGACGGGCACTTTCTCAACTTGATAAAGAACACCAATATAAAAAGCCCTGTGGCCAACATTATGCTAATGGTGAAAAACTTTGGTCCTGTGCATTTCCTTTATGGATGTGAATTTTGGATTATTTTTCATTTTGGAGTATTTTCATATACATAGGATATCTTGGTCACGAGCCTCAGTCTCAACATGAAATGCATTTATGCTTCACATACTCCTTATCCACATAGGCTGAAGGTAATTTTATGCAGTATTTGTTAATAATCTTGTGCATGAACCAAAGTTTGTGTACATGGAGCCACCTGAAAGCAAAAGTGTCACTGTCTCAGTCACCCATGTGGACAATCCATGATGCTGATAAGCTACTGATAAGCAATTATTTTCTTACACTTATTCACCTCAGCTTATACTCGAGTATATACCGTATATACTCGAGTATAAGCCGAGTTTTTCCCAAACTCGGCACAAATTTTGTGCCGAAAAAACTCGGCTTATACTCGAGTATATGCAGTAAGTACTTAAAAGTAAAACTGTAGGACATGCCATCAATACAGTGAAAAAGTACCTTAGGGGCACTTTGGCATCACCAGGACACTTGTGATCAGCTGTTCAACAAGAGCAACAACACAAAACAGCAGGCTTACAGTTCTGCCCTGATGAAGTTTGTTAATTCAATTGAAGCTGAAGGGGGCCAAGAGGTGCTTTTTCCCCCCTTGATGATGCTGAATAAACTGTGTGTTGTGTGCCTGTGTTTTGACTGTGACCCTCATATGAGGTCAGGTGTGAAATTTTACACTTACACTGGCATCTTGTCAGTGCTCAGAAAGTTTCAGGTTTTGGAGCATTTCAGATTTCATATTTTTGTTGTAGGGACACTCAACCTATTGGTTTCCCACCAGGATCAAGAATCAGATAAGCATGTCCTTTCACTCCCTTCTGTGCTCCGTCATACTAGAGTCTTACCTACAGAAATAAGGAAACAATTAGATTGGGAAGGCAGAAACAAAACTGTCTTTGTTTACAGATGACATGACTTTTTTTTTTTTTTCAGAAAATCCCAAAGAATCAACAAAAAAGCTTTCAGAACTAATTAGTAATTATAGCAAGGTTTACAGGATTCAAGGTTAATATGCCAAAGTTAATCGCTTTCCTATGAGCAAAATTTTACCAGTGGGCTTAGCATCCCTTAAGGAGCCTTTCGGGAATTTGCTTTTACATTGTGTTGCAAAATTATGACCTTCTGTGTTAGCTGGTGGTCTTCTGAAAAGAAGAACTCGCTTCCCACCCCCCACCATATTGTCTCTGTCTCTCTTTTTTCCCCCCTCTTATCTCTGTAAATTCATGACATTTAAAAAATTCTATACATTATAATCAGTTCCAGCATTATTCTTTCTGATCCTCAAATAGTCCCAAGTTTGGCCGGTGGGACCCTTCAACTAACTCCTTATTTTTTGATGTAATCCTATGAGACTTTGAGTACTTTCCATCAAACATGGTGCATTACATACTTTTTACTTAGAAGCAGACATCGTTTCAAAGAGTTTGAATTCTTCTAGCGAAAAATAGATGGTTTGAAGATTAAAATATATAAAGCAAGTGTCCTTTTGCACTGGAATTCAATTAACTTTAGGATTATTTGGGGCTGGGGCCCTAACCCCTGGGCCAGGCCAGATGGGTCCTGGTCTGTGGCCTGTTAGGGACAGGGCTGCACAGCTGGAGGTGAGCAGCTGGCCAGCGAGAGAGACTCACTGAGTTTACAACCACTCCCCTCCTCTCTCTACGCCTCCTCTCTCCTCTGCTCCAGTCTGTGCAAAAATTATCTTCCATGCCGAAAAGGTTGGGGACCACTGTTTTAAGATGCAGAAGTAAGAAATACTTTTTAAAAAAAACTTCTGTAGTCAAACATAATTCTTTCAGGACTTCCAGATTTTGTGCATTTAAAAATGATTACTCTGAGCTCAGTGCCCCTATCACAGTGGTGAAGGCACCAGCCACATACACCGAGGCTGGCAGGTTTGAACCTAGCCTGGGTCTGCTAAACAATGACAACTGCAACAACAGCAACAACAACAACAACAAAAAATAGCAAGGTAACAGGGTGTTGTGGCAGATGTCTGTAGTCCCGGCTACTTGGGAAGCTGAGGCAAGAGAATCGCTTCAGCCCAAGTGTAAGTTGTTGTGAGCTGTGATGCTACAGAACTCTACAGAGAGCAACATAGGGAGACTCTGTTTCAAAAAAAAAAATTAGTCTGAAATATTTCACATTTTTCATTAATTTGTGTTTTTATTTCCACATATATTGTTGTTTTATACTCTGCATGCATTTTAGGGTGCAAATTAAGTTACTGTTTTATACCTTTTAAAATGTCAGCTGAGCATGACACTGCATGGCTGGTGTGCAGCTTCCTGTTCTTACAGTGTCTTTTTCACATGGAAATATGGGAATATATCAGTCTATGTTTTGAGGAGTGCAACATATACTTGTATTTTTTATAACTCAATTGCTATTCTACACATCATTCTACATGATGGCAGGAAACATCAGTCCCATTTTGGGTAAACGTACCACTTGGGATTTTCTGTGCTTTCCTGGTTATTGGGCTGCAAGAGCAAACAGCTCTCTACTGTGATATCCTCTCACTATGGGCACTCTGGATGTCACATCCATCTGCTATGAGACATCCATAAAAACACTGGTCTCTTCCCTTTCCCATTGGAGAGCTCAGTGGCTTGTGGGGCAGTTTTATGCTTTGACTCACCTTGCAGCTACCTCAGTACCTCGATAGTTCCATGGTAGATTGGGGACCTACCTGTGATACCTGTCATCTGCCAGAGGAAAAATCAGGGAATGCATGCACGGATCTCTATTCTCAGATATACCAATGATTTTGAGTTTCTGTCACTCTTCCTTGGAGCTAATTTTGTGATTGATGGGAAGGGTTAGGTGTTCCTTGATGACCTTGGTTCTATAGCCCATTTTTTTTATCTTCTCTGAGAAGGTGGGGTGAAAAATTAAACACACTCGCTCCCCAAGCATTTCCCAAAATTTCAGTGTCAAACTGAGGTAATAACTTTGTAATGACTTTGAAGTCATAATTTGATTTAATTTTTAGTGTTGAGGAATCATTAAGGGTACAATGATTCAAAGAATCAAAATATTTTTATTTTTTTGTGGCTTGGTTGTTAAAAATTACTAAGGGGACTATATTTATCTTCCTAGGGTTAAGAAGAGGATCATTTATTTATCTAAAATTCAATGAAGCATAGAGGTCAAAATATGAATTGGTTAATATTTTCCAAAGTCAAATATCAAAATATTTTATGTGTATATAATGTTTTATGAAAAAAAAAAAAAGATAACTCTAAACATTAAATAAAATTTTAGAAGATTACTATCCAGGGTAAAAAGAATATAGGTAAGTTTGATTTATTTTTAAAATTTACATATTTTATAAAGTAATGCAGTTTCCTACTTATAAAAAAGTAAGCAATCAATAGATCAATATTTAATTCTTAGAAAATTCTGAAAATACAGAAAAGTGCAGGAAAGAATAAAATTATGCAAAGCTCCAGATGTGTTATCACTATCAATGTTTTGGGTGTAATCTTAAAAAATATAAACACAGGTAGCACCTGTGGCTCAGAGGAGTAGGGCGCCGGCCCCATATGCTGGAGGTGGTGGGTTCAAACCCAGCCCAGGACAAAAACTGCAAAAAAAAAAAAAAAAAAAAAAAAAAAAATATATATATATATATATATATAAAAAAATATATAAAATATATGTATAAACATATATTGTATTGTATAAATTTTGACTATTTGCTATGTCCTTTTAAAAATTAATTGTGATAAAAATACAGGGCTTAAAATGTACCATCTTAACCATTTCTGAGCGTCCTGTTCAGTATATTTACATAGTGGTAATTTAATCACTTTCCAGGACCTTTTAATCTTGCAAAACTGACACTCTCTACTCATTAAACATTAACTCTCCATTTCCCTCTCCCCCTGCCCTGGCAGCCTACGTTCTTCCCCATCCCTGTGGACTGACCAGCGGGAGTCCCTGTGTGAGTGGATTCACCCAGGCTTCTCTCCTTGGGACTCAGCATGGCATCTTCCAGGTTCAGCTGTGTTGCAGCCTCCTCAGCATTTCCCGCCCTGTAAAGGCCAAGTGATATTCCCTCTCTGTATCCCTCCACTCATCTGTGGATGTCTGGGTTGCTTGGTCCTCTTGGCTAGGTGAATAAATAGTGCTTGTGTGAATATGTGTGAGGACTCTTTTTAAAATTCTTTTGATATATGTCCAGAAGTGGAATTGCTAGATTATATGAATTTTTAAAAAAACTTTTTTGAGCACACCCCATACTGTTTAGCATGGTGGCTGCATCAGCTTACATTCCTACCAACAGTGTGTGGGGATTATGATTTCTTCACATCCTCGAAAACACTTATTTTGGCTTTTTTGGTGGTGGCCATCCTAATGTGCAAGGTGATATCTCATTTTGGTTTTGGTTTACATTTTACCAAACACTGGTAATGAAGTTGTGTATCTTTTTATATACTTGTCAGCCATTTGTATATCTTCTTTGAAGAAAGAAATAAAGAAATAGGACTATTCAAGAACTTTGCCCATTTTTAAGTGATTTTTTTTTTTTTTTTTTGCTATTGTTGAGTTCTTTATATGGTCTAGATATTAACTTCTTATCAGATTTGCAAATATTTTGTTCCATTCCACAGGCTGCTTTTCCATCCTAGTAACTGTGTCCTTTGATGCACTAAAATTTTTAATTTTGGTGTAGTAGTTTAATTTTTCTATTTTGGCTCTTTTTACCTTTGTTTTTGATGTACTATCCAAAGACTAATTCAATGTCAAAAAGATTTCTCCTATGTTTTCTTCTCATAGCTGTATAATTAAGGTCTTACATTTAGGCCTTTGATCTAGATTCCACCTGCACTCTTTTGTGTGTGGATATCAAGCTTTCCCAACACTATTTGTTGAAAAGACTGCCCTTTTTGACCCTACCCTTGTCAAAATTATCTGACTGTGTGTGTAAAAGTTCATTTCTGGGGTTTCTATTTTCTTTTTCTGCTAGTCACTATGTCTGTTTCTGTCCCTGTACCACACTATTTTGATCACTATTCCTTTTTTGTTAAGTTTGAAATAAGAAAGCAGAAGACTTCCAACTTTGTCATTCTTTTTCAAGATTATTTGGGGGTTCCTTCAGCATATGAATTTTAAGATGGGGTTTTCTACAAAAAAAAAAAAAATACTAGTGGAATTTTGATAAGCATTGCATTGAATCTGTAGATCATTTTGAGTGGTATTGATGTTTTAACAATATGGAGTCTTCTAGTTCGTAAAGGCAACACGTCTATTCATTCATTTGTGTTCTCTTTAATTTCTTTCAGCAATGTTTTGTTGTTTTCGCTATACATGCTTTTTACCTCTGTGGTTAAGTGTATTCCTAAGAAACTTATCTTTTGTAAATTATTGTAAATGAAACAGATAAGAAATGCTTTTTAAAAATTATGATTACATGTTTGAATTTTAACTCAAATATACTTTCTTAATTTTCTTTTTAATATTTATAAGTAATTTTTCTCCCACCGTGATTAGCTTGTTACATAACAATAGCTGTACTTAAAATCTTGTCACTAATTTATTTTAGCTTTGGCTTTTTGATTTTTTCTTTCCCTTTAATACTAATCCTCCACAGATCCCTCCCCCAGTTAGATTCTCTTTCTATTCACTTCCCAAACCTCTTTCAGTTGTCCGGGAGCCAGAGCTGATTGGACCCTCCAGGCATCTGACAGGTTCTTTTTCAGGACGGTGCTCCCCATTCCTCCTGTCCCATCCCCTCCCGCGTGCCGCCACACCCCTGGTCTGTGACAGCCCCACTTGACTCTGCTACAGGTGAACTCTGGACATGATGTTGCTGTCTTCAGCATTTCCCCTGCTTCAGTGTCAGGTGAAGTTACTAATGTTCTTTTCCTCCTGGGCGATGTGTTTCTCTTCTTTGCTGATCTGTGTGGTGAGATTTAAGTTCAGCTGCCTAGCTCCATCTCACAGGAAACTGGATAGTCTCTTGCTGGTATTAACATGCAGCAATATTTCCCCATTTTACACTTTCTTGGTTAAATCAGCTGTGAAGCTCCAGCTACAGAAGCTCTACTCTCTTTTTCCCCCTGTCATCTAGTCATTTTCCCCTGAATCATTTTCTGCAATCTAATAGTCTAAATTGAATGTATATATCTGAGATAAAATACTATTGTGGGTGATTTTCAGTTTTAAGTTTTGAATCTTCTCCATGAATATATTATGATTTAGTTTTACCTTTATGAAGCAAGTTACCATTATTTAAAGTTGAAAATAATAATAAAAACCCATTCAATGTTCTGTATACCTCTCTACAGTAGAACCAACTTCTCTTCACCTCAAGGTATTGATACCCTTAAAGTAATGTGGCTCCCTGATGTTCTGTAGTCTCAGAGCCTTCACGGGGAGAGATATTAAGCCTTTACGGGGAGAGTATTACACAATACTTTCAGCTCTTCTATACCCCACACTTGCTGCATATTATCACTGTAAGACTTTTGAGGACTCCCAGTGTTCAGGCTGTACTCTGAACTCATTATTAAATCAGAATTTGTAGAAGCAGGGACCCAGACGTCAACACGAGGCCTGAGGTGCCCCTCAAAATGATGTCTTAGAAATACCACCAATTCCCATACCTGTGCTCCAATTTACAGTCACCCCCAGTCGAGCACCACTGGTGGGTTTTGAGACTATAGATCAACGAGCATTACAATGTGGTTGAAGAAACACAGTTCTAGAAAACTTTTTTTTCTTGCATCCTAAAATGTAGTTGTATTTTTCAGATATGGGGGTCATAACAAGGTCTTCCATATTGTCAGTTAATGCTGAGGGGGAAAATCTCCGTAAATCCCAACTAGTCACTACTGCTCTCAGAAATTTATTGGAGTTCTAATCTGTGGGGAAAGAAAGTAATTTGGAACTTCCAAAGCTTCACTCCAGCAAGTTTTTGAAAAGCAGGGGGCGGTGCCTGTGGCTCAAAGGTGTAGGGCGCCGGCCGCAAATGCCAGAGGTGGCGGGTTCAAACCCAGCCCTGGCCAAAAACTGCAAAAAAAAAAAAAAAAAGAAAGAAAAAGAAAGAAAAGCAGTCCCTTCTTCATTGTCAGCCACGATTGTGATTTCTGTGGTTTCTCAGTCAGGCAGGACCACAGATGGGCTGCATTAGACTAATACATGATCTTAGAAAATAATGCAAGTAATTATTTTTAAATCAATCAATTTTAAACCTACATCTGTATAACATTTCTATATGGAAGTGTATTTCTGTATTCTAAGTTTATGGCTATGAAAGCACCAGCTTTTTGTTACAGCTGGCTGTTTTTATAAGTGTATCACAATTTTCTTTATGCAGAAATCTTCTGGTTAGGAATGGTTACTGCCTGTAACTACACAATTAAGATTGTTTGTATGGTCTGAAAAAAAAAAAAAATCGCACGGGAAGTATAGAGTTTACTGGTTCTGACCTTAAGACAGTTGCACTGAATAGGTTTGAGGGTAAGTTTTTTTTTTTTTTTTTTATTAAATCATAGCTATGTACAATGGTATGATCATGGGGCATCATACATTAGTTTCACAGACCGGTTGACGCGTTTATGTCACACTGGTTAACATAGCCTTCCTGGCAATTTCACAATTGTGTTGAGACATTTACATTCTACATTTACTAAGTTTCACATATACCATTGTAAGACGCACCACAAGTGTATTCTCACCAATCCCCCTCCTTCCACCCCCCTCCCTGGAGGGTAAGTTTTAATATGGGTGTTCTGTTTTGGTTGACAGATCTCCAGGCAATTCTGATGTACTCACAATATACAAAGGTACATTCCAAAGCTTGAGGAGAAATTTCAGGAATTCTGATTGCCTTGAACTCTGGAGAGGTTTCATTTTACAATATCCATAAAGATTACAGAGCTAGAATAATGCTGCCATCCATTGGTTGAAGAAATATGAAATTGAAAGTGCTCATATGCCACATAAATTATTTTCATTCAATTTTTTGGGCAAGATTAGTTGTGTCAGCATACTTACAAATCTGTTTACAGTATCCTTTCCTGTAAATTTTTTTTTTTTTCCTGTAAATTTTTGATAGGAGCCACAGAAAGACCAGAATATGTCTTAAGGGTCTCTTAAAGATGGTTTTATTCTATTAAGATGAATCCTATGGTGATATTTTCCAGCTTTGTGAATATACCTCCCAGATGAATATGTTCGGTATCATAAAGTAGATTTAAAAAAATTGTTTATAGTCAAAATTTTCTTAGAGAATTTGTTACTCACTACAGAGGACTTTGTCTGTCACAATTTCTCCATAATCACCCTAAGATTCTTAATATTTTGAACCAAAGATTTGTTTGAGAATTTGAGGAGAGACTGGAACTTTCTTACCAGACACTTAAACTTTTTGAAAGGAAATAATAGTTTCCACATATTTTTAGGGACTCTCTGAGCATCCCCTAAAGCTCCATAGGTCCACAGATTTCAGTTTAAAACATCCTCATCTAAGACATGTGCTATTTATACTAATTTATAATTTAATGAGATTTTATATGTTTCCCAGGTACCTGTACAAAAATAAAAACCATTCACTAGATAAGCAAACATTGAAAGGACTCATATCCTTGGAACAACGGTAAGTGATAGAAATGTTTTCACAGACTTGCCGATGGTTACATTTCACCTAGAAAGCTTTTTAAGTGCCATTATGTAGATAGTTGAACAATTATTTGCAATTTCTTCATGCATCTTGAATAACTGGATATTCTGTCATCAGTTGGATAAAAATCTGAATGTGTGATCAAACAGGCACAAAGAAGACAGAGCTCAGCTGGGATTCTAGGTATGCACTTAGTGGTGTGACAGCCGGCTCAGCTGGGATTCTAGGTGTGCACTTAGTGGTGTGACATCTGGCAAGCTGCCCTCTGTGAACCCGTGTTTCCATGTCTGCGAAATGCAGACATTACTGCTGAGTGAAGGTATTGTATGCAAAGAGACTAATTTATCACATGACACAAAATAGACATTTTATAGAAGGTGATTTATAGTTGTGATTATCATTAATTTATGAAACAAATTCAAACTTTTAACTGATTAAATTCTAGGTCATGGGATCTAACCTCTCACGTTGCAGATAAAATCAAATCCAATGTTTATTGAATGACTTGCCCCAAATTAAAAGTCTGTGGTATCATTATGACAACTCAGACCTGACTTCTATATTAGTGTACAACCTGACATTCATCTGTCACAAATATAAATTCTTCAATATCAGAAAGTCCTATTCTGTAGTTATATGGCTACTGAATTACAATTTTATGCTTTATTCAGAGGTTTCTCTCAATTATGAGTATCTGAAAGACAAATAGTAATTAAATATTGGGAGATTTGTTTTTCCCACTGAGGACAACCTGTAGGATTTTTCTTAAGTTCAGATATGTAGAATGTGCTTTTGTTTTTAAACCCCTTAATCTCCTGCTAGTGGGATTCCTGTATATGAAAAGCCTTTAACTTCCAAATGTATTTTCATCTTTAATGTGGTTTCTTAATTTCAAAAATCTTATAATGATTTCTATAATAAACATGCTTAGAGAAACCTAGATTCTTCCTCCTAGAAGGCCAAAGTGTTAGGTTACAGTATTAAAATATGATCAATCAAAAATATTTCTTAAACAATTGTCAGTGGTCTACTTGTCCCTCTTATGAATTTTCTGTTATATGACTGCCATGGTTTGAAACTCCTGCTGACATCCAATTGCCATTATAGCAGGATTAAGAGGTGATGAGTTCTGGTGGTGCCTGTGGCTCAAGGGAGTAGGGCGCTGGCCCCATATACCAGAAGTGGTGGGTTCGAACCCGGCCCTGGCCAAAAACTGTAAAAAAAAAAAAAGGAGGTGACAAGTCCATGAAAGCCCTTCCCTCGTGAAATGATTGATATACTATTCTTGTGGGAGTGAATTCCTTGTTGTGAGAGCAAGTCCTTTCTAAAAAGACCAATCCAGCCCCTCTTGTTCACTCTTGCCCTCCTGTCATGGGAAGACACCGCAGGAAGGCCATCCAGACATGCTGAGCCCTCAATCTTATGTTTTTCAGCGTCCAGGACTGTAAGCCAACATATTTCTGCTTGTTATCAATTACCCAGTCTGTGATATTCTGTGATCACAGCAGAAAACAAACTAAGATGGAGAATTGGTATCAGAGAATGGGGTGTTCTCATAACAAACAACGGAGAATTTGTGGCTTTGGACCCGGGTGATGGGTAGAGGCCGAAACAATTTGGAGAAACAATCTAGAAAAAGCCTGTATTGCTATAACTGGAGCACGGATAGCAACTCTGGTGGGGGCTCAGAGGAGGAGGAGAGCTGTGGGGAATGTCTGAAGCTTCTTAGCAATCACTTACATTGTTATGATCAGAATGTGAAAACATGAACAGAAAAGGCAATTCTGCTGAGGTCTCAGAGGGAAATGAAGAACAAGGTAATGGAAGCTGGAACAAAGGCCATACATGTCATAAAGTGGCAGAGAACTTACCGAATTGTGCCCATACCCAATGATTTTATAGAAGGCAGAATTGAAGAGAAGGAACTGGGATATCTGGTGGAAGAAATTTGTAAGCCAATTGTTGAAAGAGCTGCATGACTTCTTTTAACTGTATACAGTAAGATATGAGAGCCTGGGAATAAGTTAGAGATGAAATTTATAATTGAAAAGAAAGCAGAATATAAACATTTGGAAAATTTGCAGTTGGTCATATAAAGAACACCAAGTGTGCAGCCATGAGACGCTTGGATAAAAGGAATCCAGGTGGTGTTTATTAGACAGTGGGGTGGGTCACCCCAAAAGCATTTCAGAAATCTTTGAGGCAGTCCCTGGAGAGCAAACCAGGGCAGCCCAGGGAAGCAGTGCTCACTTCCCTGCAGCGTTTCGCGTCTGCATTTCAGGGCAGTGCCCCCGGTACCCTAGTTGCAGCTCAGGAAGGCCCAGCTACAGCTTGTGGTGCCACTGGAAGGCATGCGAATGGTAGCTCTTGGTGGCAGACTCACGTTTCAATGCATATTTATAAACCCTGCAAAATGTTAAGGAACCTCTTTAAAAAGTGTATTTCATTTGTTTGCTTACAGAGTTCAAAGTTTTGTAGCAGGTCTATTCACTGTAATATGGCAGCTTTCAATACATCTTTCAAGTAACATGCTGACACTTATGCTTTCAGTGTGCATATATAAACTTACAAATCAGGTATTCAACTCAATAATAAGAAACATGTTTAACGTATTAGCAAGAAAAGAACAAGTGATCCCATCTCAGGGTGGGCAAGGGACTTGAAGAGAAACTTCTCTAAAGAAGACAGACGCACGATCTACAAACACATGAAAAAAAGCTCATTATCCTTAATCATCAGAGAAATGCAAATCAAAACTACTTTGAGATATCACCTAACCCCAGTAAGAGTAGCCCACATAACAAAATTCCCAAACCAGAAATGTTGGCGTGGA
>CAUYPK010143784.1:0-43555 GCA_963574355.1 Loris lydekkerianus
GCTCACAGTTGGGAAAAATCAACACAGTGAAAAGGTTCATACTACCCAAAGAAATCTATAGATTCCATGCAATCCCTTTTAAAATACCAACCTCATACTTTCAAGATTTGGAAAAAAAAATTTTCTTTTGTATGGAACCAAAAAAACAAAACAAAACAAAACAAACTCCATATAGACAAGGCAATTCTTAGCAATAAAAACAAAGCCAGGGACATCAGCCTACCAGACTTTAGGTTGTACTACAAGGCCAGAGTGATTAAAGCAGCATGGTATTGGCATAAAATACAGATATAGACATTGGGAACCAAATAGAAAACCATGAAATGAAACAAACATGTTGAAGCCACCTAATTTTTGATAAACCAAACAAGAGCATTCACTGGGGAAAGCATCCTTATTCAATAAATGGTGCTGGGAGAACTGGATAACCACCTGTAAAAGACTGATACTGGACCTGCATATTTCTCCACTCACAAAAATTGACTCAAGATAGACCTAAATCTAAGGCTTGAAACAATAAAAATACTCGCTTAGAAACCGTGGTGAAAACACTCAAAATTATTGGACTGGGGTAAGAGTTTATCAAGAAGACTTCAGTGGCATTTGAAACAACAAAAATGAACAAATGGAACTTAATTAATACCTAAGGAGACAATAACTAAAGGAAATATATAACCATCAGAATGAGAAAAGATATTTGAACATTATGAATCAGACAATATCTTGATAACTAGGATCTACAGAGAATGAAAATTAATCCACATATATAAAACCTGCAATCACTTATATCAATGGGTAAGAGAAAGGAATAGAACTTTCTCTAAAGAAGATAGAGGAATGGCCAACAAACATGAAAAAGTACTCATCATCCCTAATTATCCAAGAAATGCAAATCAAAATCACCATAAGATATCACCTAACCCCAGTGAGAATAGCCCATATGACAAAATGTCAAAGTTGCAGATGCTGGCACGGATGTGGAGAGAGGGACACACGGTGGCACTGCTGGTGAGACTGCAAACTAATAACATCTTTCTGGAAGGAAGTGTGGAGAATCTTCAAAGAACTCAAACTAGACCTCCAATTTGATCCTACAATCCCATTACTGGACATCTACCCAGAAGGAAAAAAAAAAATCATTTTACTGATGACTTTTCATATGTATCAAAGGTCACAGGATGAGAAGTGAGGGGAGTAGGGCACATAGTAAAAGCCATACATTTTCTTGGGTTACTCTGTCCCAGGTAACAGCTGTCATGAAATAAGGCTCTCTCGGCAACGAAAAGGAGAGTGTGAGATTTTGCTAATGACTATTTAAACCAGGTGATTCTATACCCTGTTTTGACTCCAACTGGTTATACTACAATAGAATTCAATTCTGAGACTAATCACTCAGTATTATTGACCACACATCTTGAAGTTTAAGTACTCTACAACATTGCCCTTACTTCAGGAAGCAGCCACAAGTTCAGGGGATTCCCAGGTCACTCACCTACACTTCTGGTGCACTAGCTACAAATTCCCATGATACCTTCATGTTCAATAATGTGCCTAAATGACTCATAGAACTCATCAAAGTACTGTACAACTTCATTGCAAAGGATTGTGTATAGGTTGAGGTCTGATTAGAGCCCGTCATCTTCAGCACGTCAGTGTATTAACCAGTCAGGAACCTCCATGAGCGTCGGTGTCCACGGTTTCTATTGGTGTTTCATTACCTAGGTACAATTGATCAAATCGGTGGTCACAGGATTAAACTCAATCTTCAGCCCGCCTTTCTTCCTCAGAGGTCAAGATGTTCTAAAGTTCCATCTCTCTAATCACATGCTCGGCCCTTCTGGTGAATAGTCTCCATCCTGAAGCTGGCGGTCACCATGAATCACCTCATTAGTACAACAAAGACACTATCACTCAGGAAATTCTAAAGGTCTTTGAAACTCTATGCTAGGAGCCAGGGACAAAGATCAGATTTATTCGTTATTACATCATACTCAATTTTTCTTTAATCTGCTCTAAATGTTTTGGAAATGCCATTTACCTGACCTCCACAGCAAGTTCTACCAAACTGAGATGCAAAGTAGCTGTCCCCTGTCACAGTGGAGGGAAAACGGTGGGTAGAATCATTAAGCCTGTATTCTCATATTACCTCTCACTCAGGCTCCAGTGAGGGTAGACCTAGAAGTGAAGCCCTAAATCTATTCTATTTATAGAATTCTTGCAGAGCTTCACTGTAAGTAGTCATTTCTCTTTATTAATGACTCTAAAATAATAGCTAACATTTATTGATCATTTATCAAGTGCTAACCATGATCCCAAGCACGATAGATGTATTTAATCTTCAAGCCCCTCAACAATCCTATGAAATATTATCTCATCCCTCTTGATGGATATTTAGATTGTTTCCAATTTTTCTCTTAATAAAACAGTACTACAATGAAAGATAAGGGGAAACCCAAAGGTTTAGGAGTCATGAACCAACAGCCATGATCAGGAGCTCCTGATGATGAATCAAGAGTCATGATTCATCATCTCTCACCTAAGGATACAGTAGAATCTCAGTCCCCTTATAACCCTGAGGTAGCATTAACAACTTTGTGCTTTGGCATGTTAATGATGCTATGTAAGAAGCATCTTGGGTTTTCTGTTTCTTCCCAGTGCAAGGGCTCAAAACTCAATCAGGGAGATGCTCCTCCCCACAAAATAAAAGGTGGAAGATCAACTTTCCCAATACTATAGAGCAACCAAGAACACAGAAACAAAACACCGAAGCAGCTGGCCAAAACATAGAATACTTTAATTTGAGTAAAGCCTAAGACTTCCCCTGGCCTTACATAAGGGGAGGAGAATCATGTAGGGAAAAGGGTAGATATTCCAGAACCAGAATCTAAGTGAAACTCTGCCTTTCACCAGTGATGTGACATGAGCAAGAGCTTCCATTTCCTGATGTATAAACTGCAGGCAGGTATAATAGTTTGGGATATATAAAGGAAGAATCCATCTGAAAATACTCCACAAAATACTATGAAATATGAGATAGTTATATCATTATAACTATAACATCATTTTTGCCTATGCAATGCTTCATTCAGTCACTTCACATTTGCAATATGATTCATACTGTAATAGAATATGAGGTTTAGGAAAGTCACCCCCATTTTCTAGAAGGGGAAAGCAAGGCAAAGTAGAGAAGTGTGTAAAGAACAAATGTAGATGGTTACAGCAGAAGACACTTGGCAAGAAGAACTGGAATACTGCTGACTGCCAGCTCAGGGTTCCTTCTAGCCATTTACATAATTGTTTTTAAGGTGCTCTGGTCATCAGCACATAATATAATGCTATGTTCTATCATCTCTGGTATGGAGTAAAAGATGTAACAAAATGTATTATCATCACTATTATCATGTACTCGTTAATTATACACCCATTTCCCCCTTTTGCCTGGAAGGGTTTAATTTTTCTGGATTTAATTTTTCTGGAAACACTGTATTTACTCTATAATCGTTAGCCACAGGCACAAGATCCATGGAGTGTAGAGCCATCGCCAAGCTGCATGGTAAGTGATGGTCCTGTATTCTTGCCTCCCCTGGCTGGGGTAGGTCATGGTTTGCCAGGAACCATACCCCAAAGCAGCAGGCTTCACACCAGAACAATTAAGCCCCTATTACTATAACACAGAATGCGCCTGGTTGATAGGGCTAGACTCTCACTCCAAAGAGCTCAAAGAGCATGGTCAGCAGGTGAAGGGATAATCATCCTGAACAGTTCTAAGGCACCTGATATGATGATTTATCAGCCTTATGAAGCTATTGGCAGGAACCTTGCATTGACACAACATAAACTTTCAATGCACAATGGCACACCAGTAGAAGAACAGGGTTGTTTTCTAAACCAAGATATTATACCTTCTAGTTATGCAAACTCAAGAAAGCTTCAACATCTTTGGGCAATAGTTTACTTATCTCAAAATCAGGCAAAATGATATCCTACCTTGTATATTCCTGAGACTATCAAGAAAATCAAACCAGATCACTCATGTAATAGCGTTTTGTGAACTGTGGGATAAGAAAGACATAAAAGTGGTTTCAATGACATGATAATGATGATGATGGCAGTGATTAATTGATGGTGTCCTTCACATACCTAGCACAAATCTCATTATCACATTCATTTTTAGTGAGCAGAATTATTATGATTAGGACTCTGTGAAACAGACTTACTTCTCCCAGGATTTTCTTTCTTATAAATGAGATTGCAGTAATATGCCTGCCCACAGTGAACTCTCATAGTGGGAAGAGCCTGGATTCCAGATTTTCCTACTTCTTCAAGGCCCCATCAAGAATCAATGAGAAGTTTAATGCCATATTCTTTTGCTAGAGGTTCATGTCTATGACTAATTAATAAAATTCAGATGGTATGTTTGTGCATCTCTCTTGCACAAGTTAAATTGTCAATGACTTATCATTAGAACTGTTGGCTTTCAAACTGATTTTGCTGAACCAAACTTCCCTGGTTTGGTATGCAATATACCAGAAATTTAACTTTCAGCATTGGGAAGCATAATTTTATTTTCTAAAGTCTATAAAGATGAATGCCCTTGTTTTAGGAAACAGTAATAGCCATTAGGAATTTTCTAATTATTCTTCCCCCAACAGAGATATTAACCCCAAGAGATTTATGCAACTCCTTTCTCTGACAGAGTATACCTTTATGGGACCATGTTCCACATTGTCTCCCCTGTTCAATTGTTTGGAATCCAGGATGGAGCTATAGAGGACAGGAGAAAGTCACAGCGGTGAAGTCAACAAGGAGATTCATATGCTGTATCCTCCAGGGTAGGGGGTTCCCAGAATAAAGCTAGAAATGGATGTCAAAGCAGATGTCAATCCCGAGGCTTCAGCCAGCAATGGAATAAAGATATAAGGCCAAATAAGAGCTATCACTCAACCAGGATAAACACCCCAGTGTCTATGTCTGGGGCCATATTTTGTCAATTGCCAGCATGCATTTACCAATATGAGCCAGGTTTACTTAAGTGGATTAGGGCGATGTAAGTACTTTGCTAGTTGCATGGCTCCAGAAATAGACTCATATAAAGATTCTTAAATATTCCATTTAAAATGTGCACCTCTACTCTTTAACAAGGACTCAGCAGGGCACAGCGTGAAACTAGCAGTTACCAGCCTGCCTGGTCTGCCTGGCCTCAGGTAGACTTCTTTCATTCATTCCCAGCAGTTGAGGGTCTCTCCTCAGAAAGTCCAAAGAAGATGAACCCACAGCTTTCCCAAGGCAATTTTCTTAGTAAATGGTGTTTACTGAAAGAAAATAAAAAAACTTCTCCTCCTAGAGACTGTGCTTCTAGCTCTAAAATCACCAAGCCAAGATTTGCTTATCTCTTCCATTATGCCTTGATTCTGTTCCCTCCTATAGCATCCTAATAATGCTTTTTGATGAAGCTTTTCTAATACATCAAATTTTATTTTTTATTTATATTTCCACGGGTATCAAAATAGGAGTATAGGAGTAAAAGTTGCTACAGGTTACACGGTCAAGTCTAAACATCACTTAATTTATTTATCAAGCAGAAAGATGGAAACTTCCCTGATGTCTACTCAGGATAGGTGCTCGATGGGAACTTAAAACCATGCCATGCACACTCCAGCTGGACACATGCCTTGGCTAAAACCAGGAAAGTGAACAGTGGAGTGCCCTTCAAGATTTGTGACACATGGACCCTCAGAAGGAGACCCAGCACTTCATCTCCCTTCCAGCAGGTCCCAGTCCTTATAATAACCATTCAAGTACCAGTTGTTCTCCTCCGAACCTTTTTTCAAAAAAAGAGCTGGGGATCCTGCCAAGACAGCCACTCTATCTTCCCTCTGAAAAAATGGATCACAGTGGCATTTGTGCACTGCTACAAAGGTTGGGTTATTTCTTTAAGTCAGTTTGAGAAACGTCCTGTGGTGCTAGACTCCTGGACTTGTGTTTTTAGAGGAAGGAAGCCACTCCCAGCTTCACAATCACTTTCTCATCTCCCCAAGACCCTGTACACACAAGCACACACATAAAAGCTCAAATGTCAAATGTCTCTCAGGTATAAATACCAGAGGAAATAAAACCCTGTTCACAACACTGCAGAGTTACCACTCGCATTTTAGATTATTTTTTAAAGAAAGCATGCATTGAGTGCAGCACACACTTATTAAACCTCCCTTGCAGTCATGGTACATATTTGTTTACTGAACAGGGTGCTAGCAGTTGTAGTATTAAAAGCAGCTGATAGCTACCATTTATTGGAAGCCTCCAATTTTAGATATTGTTCTAAAATCACTTTACATTCAGAATTTCCAATTTTCACATCTACCCTTGGCTTAAGTTTTTGCTGCTGCTTCTACTGATGTTAAAATGGAGGCTCAGAGGAGCTTGAACTCATGCTGAAGGTCACACTGCTCACCAGTGGATTGACAGAGCCAGAATGGGGGCTCAGATCCATCTTGATCCAGAGCCTAAGCTCTTCACGCTATACCACCTCAGCCTCTTCTCACAGTGAGAATGGGGTAGAAAAAGGAGCACATGTTCCAAGTCCAACATGTCAGTTAGCTAGGTCTTCTTGGAAATAATTTATGACCCAGGCTATTAGGTTAAAATAGAGTTGGCTTCTTTCATGACATTCTTTTTTCCTTTGCAGACATTTTGGCTCTCTTCTGTGAGTGCCTTTCTTTCTTAATCCACATTCAGCATGTGAACATTTGCGCATATTAATAATGCCCCCTCATTTACATCTCATCAAGGCACAAGTCAAAGTACTCTTGAGTAAATTATCCATCTTCCATTGTTTGTTCTCCTCTGCTTTGCTAGTTCATGTCTTTGTATGTGTTTGTTCAATTCAGCCATGTAGAATAAAAATGCACTTGGTCTATAATTGAAAACTAATCTAGAGAGAGAAGGCTAAGTCATGCAGTGGGTGAGGAAGACGGGTCATAGGGAACACATCACATCCTCTCCATCAACAGACCAAATGGTTTCACAATTTATGGTGAATGTGAGACTGAATTTCAGCCCCCAGAAGACTATCCTAATAAAAAAAACTTTTTAATTAAAAATGACAAAATAGGGGTTACCAGAAGTGGAGAGGATTACTGAGCTATAGATCATATTATTTTAATAATAGACTCTGCATCTCCAGTGTTATCCACTTTATGAATTTGATAAAACATTGACCTATTTAACATTGTTCTTTTCTCTACCTGGAACAACTCTCCTCTCTCTTCACTCTTTTCTCTCTCTGACTCTCCCCCCTCTGGCAAACCTCACTCATCTTTGGGGGCTCATATTAGCTGTTACTTCCCCAGAAGTCTGATCTAACTCCTTAGGTCCAGTTTAGGAGCACCGTTAAGTCCCCCCACCATAGTTCTCTGAAACCTTGCTCACAATCCTTCTTTCCACTCTTAATTCTAACCAAATCCTAAGAAATAGGCATGTCCATGAACACAAATCCTTCATGAGACAATCCTTCCATCAATATGATCTTGCAATTCATAGGTGTCCCTAACTCTACACACAGTTACTCTTCTGCTCCAACCATGTTCCTGGCCCCATTCTGGATTTTGTCATTATCCAAAAATCCAGAACCCTAATATTCTATTCTTTGGCCATGTTCTCCTATTTTCTGAGTTCTCTCATTTTCCTGTTTCTACTACAATCACTGCCTGGCCTCCCAGAGTGTTTCAGTTTCCTGTCTCCTCCATTTTTTCAACCAGTAACACTTTTCCCTCCCTGCCAATCCTACATCCTCTTATGGGTTACTTGCACTCCCCTCTGTGTGCTAATCTTGATCACCCTGTACCTCTATCTTTCATCTTTCTCAGGAAAATTCCAATCCTAAGTCAATGTTCCAATCTGCTTTCTCCATCCCTAAACCTACACACTGCTAAAAAAAGATTAGAAGCTTGCACATCGGCGTGAGATTGGCTGCACTACTTATTCATTGCTTCCAAGTTCATCTGAGCCTTTGGCACTACCCAACAAACCTTTGATTTGTCCTTGTCAGCATCTTCTTCCATTCCCCACAGTAATTATTACAAATGTCTCTCATCTCTTTCCTACCCAGCCCTTGGCCTCCTCACTTTCAGCAGGTGATCTGGCCTTATCCATTATCCACAAAACTGAAGTTATGAAGTGTGCTCTTCCTCATCTTTCCTCATGGCCTATTAACTTACAGACAGAATATTAGTCAGTTTGGGCCACCATAACAGAATACCACAGACTATGACTCAAACAACAGAAATTTATTTTTTGTCATATTTCTGAGGGCTGGAATGTCCAAGATCAAGGTTCTGGCAGGATTCAGTTTCTAGTGAGGACTTGTGTCTTGGCTCACAGAAGCCACATTCTCACTTTGTCCTTGCATGGCCTCCCCTCAACACATAAGCATGAAGAGAGAGCGGGAATGAGCAAGCTTTCTCTTATAAGGATACTAATTCTACTGTATCAGAACCCCACCCTTATAACCTTAGCTGCTTCTTTACTCCAGACACAACCACACCGGGGTTTGGGGATGGGGGAATGCATACCCTCAGTCCATAACATATAGCCACAGTTATTTTGATTTCTTCCCTCTGTACTCAGAAAATATAATGTCTTTCCCCCAATAGTCAACCTTTCACCTGGGACCTTTTTCTCATCGCCCTGGACACTATATCCTCCAGAACCCTGTTCCAGAAGTTATTCCCACCCTCTTCTACGGAGAACATGAAAACATAAGACAGTATCTCAGACTTCAAAGAATTTAAAATCTGCTTAGAGAGACAAAATTAAGAGACATATTAAAGCAGACAGGCAGGAAAGGTAAAATCCTCTGCCTAATAGACCTCCTGAATCCACTACCCAATCACAAAAGTCAGTACTGGAAGGAACTACAAGGTCATCTGATATCCTGTCCCAGGCAGGCATCCAACTAAATGGACCAAGAAAGACAGTCATCTACCCTTGCATTAAAAACCTCCCGAGAGAGAAATTCCAACAAGTTTCCATCTCAAATTGGCAGTTGCATTGACCTTAGGAGCATTCAGAAGGGATACATTTTGATGATGAGCCAATCCTTTCAATTTTCTCCTATTTCTTAAAATGCCTCGTTCAAGAAGACCACAAGGCAATCCATGAAAATTACTTTCTGGAAATGAATAATGTGAAACTCTGGGAAAGTACAGTCAGCCACAGAACTATCACAGTTCTGAGAGCTCAGTTTCTTCTTGAAGGACTCAGTGGCTACTGGGATATATAGTCTTTTAAAGTAGGGTTGTCTTTGTTTGGTAACCAATGGTAACCTGAGCATTTCTGGTGATTTAGAGATACACACACACACACACACACACACACATGCTTATTGCTCCTACCAGAATCTCGAATATTCCTCACTCTCCTTTTTCATTTCTCCCTGGGAGGCTCAATCTGGAGCTTTGAAATTTGCTTGCCTGCTTGATGGAAGTCATCCAAACCTGTCCCAGTTACTCACAGAGGCTTGTGACATTAACCCTGGATGGGCAGCTAAATCCAGTGGAGGAATCACTAGGCTGATGCTCTCTGTTGGCCATAAAGCAGCTCCACTTTTCTTCTAGTTATAGCATCCCAGATAGATACAGGATCCTAACAATGAGGGCCACTGCACAAGGGCAACCAGAATCCCCCACAGAAACCCCTGCCAAGGAATGTGAGATCTTCTGTAATAGCCATTAGTAAAGTTCCTGCTTATGTCGATAGATATTTCCCTATGATATGGCCAAACTTTATGTCCAAGAAATGTAGCCCTCATATTTTCCATTCCCAAAACAATTTTTTTCTTACAAAGATTTAGTCACTAAAATGCATGAAAATGTTTTGAAAGTACTAGAAAACAGAGTAATGGTGTGTTTTAAAGAACAAGGAACCAAAATAAGGACAGGACTGAGAACCTAGACTTGTCTCCACCACTAATGAAAGAGCAACGAGTAAATCTAGATCCTCTAAATCCATGACCACAAAACAGGGGAAAACTAGAGAAGAACTAAAAATACGATGCAGTTCATTTAAAGAAAAGTTGATGCATATATTTATGACATTATCATTGCATATTTAGAAAAATAGACTGTACTTTTAATAAAAGAATAATAGACAAAGAATTATCCATGGGAAGCATTTCAAATAAAATACTTAGGCTACAGAAATAGATTTGTAAAGCTGGGTACAGTGAATTGTACCCAGAGTCTCAGTTAGTCAGGAGACTGAGGTGTGAAGATCACTTGAGACTAGGAGTTCAAAACCAGCCTGGGCCATACACTGAGACTCTATCTATTTAAGAAAAAAAGGAAGGAAGGGAGGGAAGGAGAGAGGGAGGGAAGGAGGGAGGGAGGGAGGGAGGGAGGGAGGAACTAAGAGAGGAGGGAAGGGAAGAAAGGAGGGAAGGAGGGAGGAAGGGAGGGAGATAAAAAGGAAGGAAGGGAGGAAGTCACCAAGTCCAAAGGGCTATAGCAAATTCAGGGTTAGTCTAGAATGGCATAAGTATGTGAGGGTCTGACCCACTGAGTGACACACATCAGCAAAGCTTCTAGAATGTTGAGGTACATGAAGGCAGAAAGGTGACAGTATCAAAGTGCACCCTTGTCAGCATCCAGCGCTAGATGGGAGGATTCCCACAAGTGCCAGCTAGGATACTGAGGCCCCAGTCAAAAAGTGGGTTTGAGGTTCAGGGTGGGGCTGTTGTCCCAGCAGAAACCCTAGAATTCACAGCAATATTCAAGGTTACTTGGGCTCAAGACTGGTCCTAATTATCCTTTCCACTTTAACCTAACCTCACCCCACCAGACACTGTGGTTGACATGGTATGTTTAGGAAATACCACTGCAAAGTTCACTGTGATTCCCTCAAGGGAAAGGTCCACATATTCATCAGCCTTTTGTAACTTTCTAATGCAATGCTTAGTTCCAAGTAGGTTCTCAAAATATCTTTGAATGTATGAATAGGAAGATTCTATAAGGAGATATGATATAGGAACTGAACTTCTAAAATCAAGATAATCCAAACAGACTCAAATCATCGCCAGGTTCATTTCCAACAGCGTATCCAGCTTTTTCAGTTGTTCACGACTCAGAAGTTCATCCCTAAAAGCAGCAGGTCAGCCCTGCACACTTGACTTACATAAGATCTTCTTCAACCACACCCATCCTACGTGGAGCTCTGATGAGACTGGACCTTCATTCCAGCCCTCAGGTCTCCTCATGAAGAGCAGGCTTAAAATGTTGGAGTGAAGAACTGAAAAAAGGTGTCCAAACTTAGGAGAGGTCAGACTTTCTCTCTGTGGATCTGGCTTTTATTCCTAGGGTCAGACCTACTTCATGAGCATCCTTGTTCTCAGATCCAGGCTCCAATCACTGTAACTAGAAGACTTTGAGGGAAGCTAATTCCAGAACCTCAAGTCCTCTTTGTCCCAGTAGGACTCCCTAGGGGGGAAAAGCCCTGTCGTGGCTCAGCTCTCATAACATCATTGAAATCTCGGTGAACTTGTCCTCGCTGTGTGTTGCATTCCAGGGTAAACCAGTCTTTGAGTTAAACCAGGCTGAGCTCTGCAAGCACAGGTCTTTTGGAGACAATGAGGACATGTGACTTTGAACTGGGTCCTTCTCTTGTAGCACCAACTTCAAAGCTGTGTCTGGGCCCCTTGTTGCTAGTGGATATCTCCTTTTTATCCAAGTCAGGGGCTGTGAAGTTACCAGGATCAAGAAAAGGTAAGCTTCCTTCTCCTTTCTTATTTCTTGTGTGTTGTAGAGCCTGTCAGGTTTTTACAACAAGGTTTCTGCCAACACAACTCCTGGAGGGACTGGAGGAGCTAAGGAACCTAGAGGTAGGGTTCTCCTTCTACACCTGATTTCTATTCTTTTGCTGGAATTTCAGTGTCTGTTCTAGTACCTCTGCAATGGATGCTGTGATGTACCACTCAGATCCCAGCTGCTGAGAACTGTAACAGTTGTCAGTTCCCTTTGTAGATTGCTAAAGAAAGCCACCTTGTCCAAGGCCACACTCACTTCCCAGAGCAGTTTGCATCCTACTCTGCTGGTAGGCTGCTAGGCATGGAGCCATGGGAGGCCTTGAGAAGAAGTATGAACGAGGCTCTGCCACCAACTATATCACCTGAAATAAAGCCCGGAAGAAACTGCAGCTGAGCCTGGCTGATTTCAGGCGGCTGTGCATCCTGAAGGGCATTTATCCCCATGAGCCCAAACACAAGAAGAAGGTTAACAAGGGTTCCACCACAGCCCGAACTTTTTACCTTATCAAAGACATCAAGTTTCTCCTCCATGAACCTATTGTCAACAAGTGCCGGGAATACAAGGTGTTTGTTCGGAAGCTATGGAAGGTCTATGGGAAGAGTGAGTAGAACACTGTGGAGCATCTGAAGGACAATCAGCCCAACTACAAACTTGACCACATCATCAAGGAGCGGTACCCCATGTTCATTGACGCTCTGCGGGACCTGGATGATGCCCTCTCCACGTGCTTCCTCTTTCCCACCTTCCCTTGGACTGGCAAGTGCCACGTGCAGACCATTCAACTGTGCCGCCGGCTCACGGTGGAGTTCATGCACTATGTCATTGCCGCCCATGCCCTGTGCAAGGTCTTCCTGTCCATCAAAGGCATTTACTACCAGGCTGAAGTGCTGCGACAGCCTATTGTGTGGATCACACCCTACCCCTTCTCCCATGACCACCCAACAGATGTGGAGTACTGGGTCACGGCCACCTTCACTGAGTTCTACACTACCTTGCTGGGCTTTGTCAACTTCCGCCTCTACCAGTCACTCAACCTCCACTACCCACCCCAGCTTGAGGGTCAGGTTGAAGCAAAGGTGAAGGACAGTGAGGGTACCTATGCACTGGACTCCGAAAGCTCTACGGAGAAACTGGCAGCCCTCAGTGCCAGCCTGGCTCGTGTGGAGGTGCCTGCTATTGAGGAGAAGGCGGAGGTGGATGAATTTCCTGCTGATGAGGAGATGGCTACACGGGAAGAGGACCACAGGAAGGAACTGGAGGCACAGGAAAAGACAAGAAGCTCTTTGAGGGCCTGAAGTTCTTCCTGAATCATGAGGTGCCCTGTGAGGCCCTGACCTTCATCATCAGGAGTTTTGGGGAAGACATATCCTGGGACAAGTCTGTGTGCATTGGAGCCACCTATGACGTCACAGACTCCTGCATCACCCACCAGATTGTCGACCGGCCTGGGCAGCAGACCTCTGTCCTTGGCAGGTACTACATGCAGCCTCAGTGGGTGTTTAGCTCTGTGAATGCCTAGCTCCTCCTCCCTGTGTCAGAGGCTCCCTGTGTACATCTCCCTGTGTACATCTTCCCTGGTGTGAAGTTGCCCCCACACCTTTCACCCTTCGTGTCTGAGAAGGAAGGAGATTATATCCCACCTGAGAAGCTGAAGCTTCTGGCTCTACAGCAGGGAGAGGACTCAGGAAACTTGAATGAGTCTGAAGAGGAGGAGGAGGAAGACAATGAAGGTGATGGCAATGAAGGGGGAGAAAATGAAGAAGAGGAGTAAGATGTGGAGACTAGTTCAGAAAAGGAAGAAGCAGCCTGACTGACAGCTCTGGAGAAGCAGAGGATGGAGGGAAAGGAGCCCCGGGTAGTGGAGGCACCATGAAGCTGGAGAACAAGGAGCAGCCAGCTCAGGAGGAAAGGAGCGAGGCCAGGCGCCTGCTCTCATGATGACGAAGAAGCGAGAGAAGGCCTGTACAACAAGATCACATTTGGCAAGAGGCGCAAAATCCGCGAGGCCCACAAGCTGGCGGAGAAGCGGAAAGCCCAGCATGAGGCCTTGAGGTCTGAGAAGGCCAAGAAGGCAAAGGTGGTATGAGCACTGGTGGCTGCTCACTGGGCTGAGACCAGTTCCTGGCAGCTGGATGTGAAAAAGGCAGGCCAGAGGACCTGAACTTGGTGACAGACCAGTCACTTCTGCTCTCTTTCTCCTTTTTGCCATGGCCCCTTCATGTTCTCTGGTTGAATCTGTGGGCAGCTCTGGCCTCCCTCGGATGGCGACTGGGCAGAGAAGAAGCCTGTACCCAGCCTGGTTCTGTGCTCCCAGTACAGCGGGGTACAGGGACTTGACCAGCCCCTCACCTGCTACCCTCATTCACCTTGGCTTTCCACAGCCCTCCACCCCCTACGGTTGAACTCATGCTTCTCAGGGTGCTGCGACGGAGGGGGGGCAGGAGAGTATTTGTTATTAAATGGCTGGACTTTTGTAGTCAGTAAAAAAAAAAAAGAGAGAGAGAGAGAGAGAAAAGCCAGAAATCTTTCATATGCTATTTCTCCAAATAGGGCAGCTCTGAAGGTAATGTCTTCACAGCTCCCTGCAGTGTCAGCCAAAACCATTATTGAACCTACATCAAGGTCTGCTTCTGCTTTAGCCCAAACCTACTTCCAGAAGTCCCTTTCCTCTTATATGTGTCCATCCCAAGAACCCTCCCCACTTACTGGAGAGTCCAGCCTGTGACAGTTCTCACTCTCCAGGTATCAGCCTGGCAGGGTGGGGCTGGGCGGCAGAGAAAGAAAGGCTCCCTGCGTGGACCTGTTGCTGATAAGTCATGTCAGGGTGTGCTCCCAAGGGTCCAGAAGTGGTAGAAGAAATTGCCACACATTCCTAGGGCCCCCGGGGCCTTCCTAACCCAATTGTTTATACCCTGTTCTCCCTGGAGCAGGTAAATTGGTATGTACCCTAATCTCAGAGCCATCTGAGAGTCCTCTTGGAGAGGCCAGAAAATCTAAGCAGAGAAAATTGAGGCAATGCTTCCCTCTGGCAAGTGTATTTCAGTGAGGTTCAATGTTCTGCTTTTGTTTTCTTCATCTTCTAAATTATTTGCACTTAACGTGGTTCCAACAAAAATCTGAACATTAGCAGTATAGCGAAGATCACAGCCTCAAGGAGGGGACAAAGGCAAAGGGCCACTTCACCTATGTCTTAACCATGTTAAGGCTCTGGTACCTGTTAGTTGGCTGATACGTTGTAAATTTCTCCAGCTACAATGGGGCTGAGCTGCACCCTGCCTTCACTGGCCCTGAAAAAAATCTAGTGCAAGTTAGAAAGAGGCAAGGATCTTCTCAGAGGGTAAGATTGAGGGTGTCTAAAATATGTTTTGTTTTGTTTTGTTTTTAATCATGTTTGTCCAGAACTGACTTGTGTACATCTGTTAGAAAACTGAGATAGAAGAGGGAATCCCCAAGTTAGTCCTCCAAATGCTGACTCTGCTATTGACTTTGATCAGAATACAAGAAAGTCATTTGCCATTTTCTCTGTTGTAGGGTCATTTTCTATTAAGGAGGAGTAAGGATATCAAGCTTCTTTGTGTGATTGGGAGAAAACATATCTGTAAAATTATCAAAGTGTCACGAGGATAAAAAGGAAGCACAGAAGAAAATATGAAGCAATTCACATGAGACGTGTTGCTTACGTCAAATTCCAAACACAGCAATGGTGGGGAAATCTTTTAAATGGCAGCTGTGTAACTGTGGGTTTAACTCCTGCCTTTGATCTGTGCTTTCCTTTAAGAATAACAAGTAGCCCTGCCCTTCAGCGCTTAAAACAAGAAGGAAACATAAGGGAATAACTCCGGAGTTTGAAGTTCTCAATTTTTTTTTCTTTTAAAATCTTTTTTCCAAAGAGTAGAGCCTCAGCACAACTCACAATTGCCATTGGAGCTGGAGGAATGAATTGGCAGAGAAAGGGCAAAAAGGGAATCTCAGGAGACAAGACTATTTTGACTGTTGCAAGGCAAAATCAGCCCAGAGAGTGGGCATTCCGGATTCTCCCCCCAGCACACTGTCACAGGCCCCTGGACACTCACTTCCCAAAGCTCTGCAAGGCAAATGGTTATACCCAGTGCCTCTCCCAGCTGCTATGAAAACAGATTTGAGCAAATGGATCTTTCCACATTTTTACCTACCATGAACTGAGATGTGATGAGCAGTGAATTCCAGACATTGGCGATCCCCTGTTGCTATCGTTTCTCACTGCGTCTGCCTCTGGTTTGACAGCCCAGAGTATGGATGGCACCCTGAGCTGGCTCACTGCTCTCTTTCCCTGCCCCCTCCTCCTCTCTCCCTTTCCCTGTTTATTTCTCCCTTTGATGAAAACTACCTTATATCAGAGTGACACTTTGCATATATTTAAAAGCAACACAATGCTCTTTTCTTTCCCCTCCAGATATTGCACCAGCAGCCAACATAATCAAAGATCAACCACTTGGAAATGGGAAAAAAGATGTCTGAGCCTTTTCAATGGTCCCAGAGAAGTGAGATGCCTACAACGTGAAGACGTTTACCATCTGCATACCAGACATATTCCTATTTCAGGCAGCAGAGCGGTGCAGGGCTCAGGTAGGCCCCAACCCCTCCTCATTTTTTTTTTTTTTTAATTTCAAAGAAGATTGCTGGTCAAAGGCTTATCTGCTTTTATTGAAGACAGTAGCCCTTTTATAGTTTTTCATGGATGCTTGCAGTTCTTTGGTGCCTGGAAGCTGGATTGATCAATAAAGAGATGAGAAAATGCCAGTGTATCTAATGGGTAATATGACATATTCTGAGACCAAGGAAACTTGTCTAATCCCCAGAGGCAACTTCCATTGCTGAGAAGCACTAAATGTACACAGAACAAGATTCTTGGCAGACTGCTGATGGGTGATTAATACTCTCTGAAAAGTCTTTTGTGGTGGTAAAAAGAAATAAGTAGGGACTTCCTGCAGAAATAATAATAACAACAATATTATATTTATATGGCTCTCTGTTCTTTTGTAAAGCTTGAATGGTGCTTCAACCTTAGCACAAATGTCTGAGTTAAGAAGGGCAGTTTTTGCTCACTGGAAAAGATAAACGGCTTACCAGGGTCGGCCAGGGATCAACAGGGTAAGCCCTGACGAAATCAAGGCCTCTGACTCCCAGAACTGTGTTCTTTCCAGCACACGAGGCACAAGCTCCCCCAGGAGCTGAGAGGCCAGCCAGGGATCTGAGCGGCCAGTAGCAGGAGGCGGCAGTCCAGCAGAATGCATCACAGCCTGGGGCCCAAGCTTAATCCTGCTCCTACTTAGCTGCACAGACATCTCTGCAGCAGATGGTCTGGACTCGTGGCGCCACACCTCCTGATCCACTTGATTTCAGCACAGCAGTGCTGGACAGTTCCATGCGTGGCTCAGCATCCACTTCAAGCCTGAAGGCTCTGCCCTGCTCACTCCCGGCTTCCTCTAAATCTTCACAGGGCACTCACCAGCCACCTGCAGGTGCAACCTGAAAGTGCAGAGAAGGCAATGAGCTTTATCAGAAAGGATCAGAAGGTAACTATTTCAGCCTCCTGTCCTATGGCTTGCCTGCGAAGTTTCTGAGGGTTCACAGAAGGACTGAGCTTTGCTTGTCCAAAGCAGTAACCAGTCAGTAACACGTCCTTTATTAGCTTTTCTCCCTTCTGTTTGATTCTCTCTCTCTACTCTCCCACTCCTGGTTCCTGAGATTACCTCGCAAATAAACTCCTACATTCAAACTCTTCTTTCAGGCTCTGCTTTCAAAAACACCCAGGTCTAAGTCAGTCTCCTTCCCTAATCCACTTCCCGGCATCTCCATGTCTTCTCATACATCCTATTACTAACCACAACCAGCCAGCCCCACCTCTTTCTTTTAAAACCTCCCTCGTTGCTCAGTTAGGCCTCTTTGCAACAGTTAAGTAATGACTGATTCACTATCTTTGTCCCGGAGACTTAAAGGCAGGGAGCTGCTGGCTGTACTTAACCTTCTCTTAGCACTTACCACTTTGTGGAGGGAGCTTCCTATTACTTGTCTGTGCCCCTAGACCATGGTTGGCAAATGTTTTATTTAAAGGGCCATTAGTCGGGCTTGGTGGCACCTGTAATTCCAGCACTCTGGAGTGCTGAGGTGGAAGGATTCCTTGAGGACAAGAGTTCAAGACCAGCCTAAGCAAGACCAAGACCCCCGTCTCTATGAAAAATAGGAAAAAGTTACTCAGGCATGATGGTGTGTACTTGTAGTCCCAGCTACTCAGGAGGCTGGGGCAGCAGAATCACTTGAGCCCAGGAATTCAAGGTTGCAGAGAGCTATGATGACACCATTGCACTCTAGCCTGGGTGACAGAGAAAGGGTGTCTCAGAAGAATGAATGAAGGAATGAATGAATGAATGAATAAATAAATAAATGGCTAGATTCCCGCTCTTTGGGAGGCCAAGGCAGGAAGATTGCTTGAGACCACAGTATTAGGCCTGTCTGGGCAAAAAAGGGAGACCCTGTCTCCACAAAAAACTTTTTAGCTGGGGGTGGTAGCACAAATCTGTACTCGAAGCTGCTCAGGAGGCTGAGCTGGGAAGATCTTTTGAGTCAGAAGTTCAAGGCTGCAGTGAGCTATGATCACACCACTGCACTCCAGCCTGGGTGTCAGAGGAGAACCCTGTTTCTAAAAAGGGTGGGGCTGGGGGCCAGATAGTAAGTATTTTAGGCTTTTCAAGTCATATAGTTGGTGCCACAAGGACTCAATTCTGCTGTCATGTGAGACAGTGACCTGCACGGTACACAAACACAAGGTACAAACAAAGCTGTGCCCCAGTGAAACTTCCCTTCTGCACATTGAAATCTGCATTTCAGATAATTTTCACATGAAATGAAATATTCCTTGTTTTCTTTAACTATTAAAAATGTACTAAAGAAATAAGCATTCTTAGCCCTCAGGCTGTAAAAAAAAAAATAAGCAGGGGCAGATTTGGCCGCCGCTGCCAACTCCTGCCCTTGATCCTGAACTCCTGGAGAAAAGGAATAACTTGTCCAAGCATCCTCACCTCTGTATTTTGTACAGGGCCTGGCACACAGAATGTGCCCAGAACTTACTGCATAGTTTTAAAAAAACAGAGCAAATGCCAGTCCCTCCACTGTTTCCAAAAAAAAATTCACTTCCTTAACCTCATGCCCCATCTGCCCACAAAGTCTCTCAAAAGGCAGACGCTCCCCCAGCCTAGTGCCCCTCAATCTGCTAAAATGTTTTCCTTGGCACCAAAGGCTCTCTGAGAACCATTTACATCATATGGGTTTATGTAACTTACCAGCAGCATAAAATCTCTTTTTCAGCCTTGTTTCCCCAAATTTTTAAGAAACACTTTGATACCCTAAGCGTCTGAATTTGGGTATTGAAACAGGAACAGAGGTGTTCTGTATTGAAATAGGTAGCAGGTGTTTCTGCTGTTCTTGCCAGAAGAGGAAAATTCCAACAATGTCGGAAGCTTTGTTATTGAAATGACACACACACCAGGCGGAAATGATGATTATAATCTGATCAAGCAATATTACCAGCCTAGTATTCCATAAGCCTCGAGTACATTCCCTCAGATGACTTCCCCATTGATTTCATCCACACTGTTAGGATAACCATCTGCAGAGTCAGCCTAAAGGATTTATCACCTCCTGGTTCTGCCGCTAGGACAAGTGCCCACCATTGATAAGATGGGGAGGCTGGTTTAACAAATTGAATTCCATATGATTTTCCCAAGAAAATTTATCATCCCTGATTCCCCTCTGGGTTGCTGAAATGGTGCTCACAGGAGATAAAGAGATAAGAAAGTTCTGAAACAGCATGGCCTTTGGGCTCAGCACTCCCCCCATTCTTGGATCAAGGTCTGTGACTGTGTGGGGACACACTGCATCCAGGAGCTCCCAGAGAGACGTGGTTAGCTTGGGTAGAGACTAGCTCAGAGACGCCAAAGCTCCAGCAGGGTCAGGCAGGCACCCTGAATTGACCAACCAACCAGCCTCTGACCTGAGTCCTCCTCTACCCAATGTGTTCCAAACACTCTCTTATCCCCAAAACCAAGTCCTCGGATCTTTGCCACCCTTTCATCTGTCACAACCTGTTTTTAGAAAGAATATCTGAATTATAGCCTAAGAATATGGGGAAAGGGGAATGGGAAAGATGGGGAAAGGATGGCTGGAGGGAGGGTAATTGGTGGGACCACACCTATGGTGCATCTTACAAGGGTACGTGTGAAACTTACTAAATGTAGAATATAAATGTTTTAACACAATAACTAAGAAAATGTCAGGAAGGCTATGTTAACCAGTGTGATGAAAATATTTCAAATTGTATATAAAACAAGCGTATGGTACCCTATGATTGCATTAATGTACATAGCTATGATTTAATTAAAAAAAAAAAAATAAAGAATATCTGGTGAATTCATTGGAAAGGTGTAAGTGGCAGCATCCAGAAATGAGACCCGAGTGGAGATGTTCACGCCAGGTTTACTGAAAGGGGAGGGCGACCCGCCTGGGCAGTGGAAAGGTGGCATCTGCGTGGGGTGGAACAGTTAGAGACCCCTTTTATATGGGCCTATGGGGGGTGGGCAAATGTTACAACTTGCCTAGGAGATTAGGGTCCTTTGGCCTGAACTTCTGGGGTTGGGGCTAACTAGTCCCTCTGCATCTCTGTCTTAGGAAAGGAGGAGGGAAAGTGTTCATGTGCGGCTGTGTTCCTTAGACGCCCCCCAACATTATTCACACTAAAATGCTGACTTACGTAGACGTTGTCTGTCTCTTCCCACTGGAATACAAGCTGCAGAAGGCCTCAATGAATCTTTCTTGAGGAAATGAATGAATGAGTGAACAGTGTATGCACCTGGCACCAAATGCTGTCTTACTGACCCCTAGAAAAGAGGTGGGAGAAATAAGAGAGAAGAAAAGATATACCTGCTGCTGTAGAAAAATATAAAAATATGCCCAAAGACTCCTGGGCCTACATATAACCAAATGATTAGACTTGTAAATTTGCAAGTCTCTAACAAATTTAATATTTGTAGAGTTTTAGAATAGTTCCAGGCACATAGAAAACTATATGTGAGTTTCAAAAACAAGCAAGCAAACATAAATAAAATAAAGAAAGAACTGCAAACCTCCCCTTGTTGCTGAGAGGAATTCGAAGAGGCAGCCCCTCCCAGCATCCCTCATCCATCACCTCTGTTTTTCACATTCTGCCCCTTGGCCCAACTCCCTCTTACTCCCACCAAATTGCATTTTGCTTTTTCCCAAGTTAAGGTTATTACTGCTGTTTATTCTCACCAGCTTTTATCTGTTTAGGAATGTGAGGGCTGGAAAGAGCCCTGAGCCTTGTGTCTTAGGGACCAGTGACAATAAGCTCCTAGGTTTCCCCCTGTTGCATTTTAACAGGTTGGAAGGAAAGAAACACCTCTGGGAAGGTATAACTTTGCAGGTAGTGAATGGCCCAATTTGGCCCCTAGCGTTCTCCACAAATATACCCTATTTGTGAGATCAGAGATCAGAGATCAGACCTGGTAGGTAAGTTCAGCACTGATTCCCTTCCTTAAGACAATGATTGTTGCTGATAAGATGAAGATACAAAGATGATGGTAAAGAAGTCTCTTCCCACTGGAATACAAGCTGTAGAAGGCCAGGGAGTTCTTACGCCTTGACTCAGGTCCTCCATAAATCTTACTGAGCCTTAAAGACAATGGCTTCAAGGCAACGTGCTGCTGTATTCTCTATTCACTGTACTAAGAGGCTCTCTTTTCATTAATTACCCTGTTTCCTCCTAAGAAATAGCTCTCATTTATGTTCCTATTTTACAGACTGAGAGGTTATCTAACTTTCCCAAAGTTCAAACAGCTTGTGACTGACCAGGCAGAGATTCAAACCCAGGTCTGTCTTTATTCATATATACCGTCCTAACAGCCCTGCTTATATTATCTCTAATTCTTGTTATAATACTGCAAGGGAGGTATTAGTGTCCCATTTTTATAGCGGTGACAAATGAGGCTCAGAGGAGCTAAATAACTTGTACGAGGTTATAGTTAAAAAGTGACAGAGCTGATATCTGAACTGGGAATTATCAAGTTCTTTCAACAAACCATTTTATTTTCTCCTTTAAAATTTTAAATATTTTTTTAAATTTTCAATAATAAGCATATTTAACTTTATTTTTACCTTTTTATAGCCTTTTAATTACAAAAGCAATACATGAATACATGCTTATTGTAAAAAAGCTTATCGTAATATTACTATATTTCTCTTATAAGGAGATAAGAGATTAAGAAAATGATGCTATTGTGTGTTTCTTGAGGTTTATGGATGAATTTATTCTTGTTATTGCTAGCAATTCTTACAGAGAGAAATGCGGTAGGCCTGTGACAATACCCACGTGTTTCAAATGAAGATCCCTGAAAGTGGTGAAAATGCTCTTTGCCATCAGCTTATGTTGAGAGATCAAATACTGTCTCTCTCATTCTGCTGGTTCCACCTGGTCTGCAGACCTTAGGGCTGCTAGGGAGGGCTTCAAAAGTGCCAGGAGGAGGTGAGCATCCCCCCTTGCTTTCCTTGGAGAGGTACAGGGTGTTGGGGGTAGGTCAAGTATATAAAAAAATTTTGGTGGTCATCAAGACCCTGGATCCCTGAGTATCAGTAAGATCAGAACAGGTTACAGATGGTCCCCTCAAGTGGAGAAACTGGGATGTTTCATGAAAGGAATACTTACAAAGGCATGGGTGTGATTAAAAGAAACCAATAAGTGATGATAAAATATCCTTCTAGGGTAGCAACAATTACCATCCCACATCTGAAGGAACAAGAGAAGAAGCAATTAGGGAAACTCTGAGGGAGAGCTACAGAAAGGGTCCCCCAGCCAGAACCTGGTCTTAGAGCATACAACACAGGCACTGCCAACTTACTGCCCAGCAGAGGGGGCACCAGGGGAGCCAAGAGCTCAGCCTCCCCCCCCTCCCTCCCACCTTCTTATCTGCCAATGCCTTCCATTTGCAGAACCCAACAAGCAGTCAGGGGGCAAGGGAGCCCCATTGGTGCAATTCATAGAGAATGCTGATGAAAGTCCAGCCAGCATCACCTGATGTCCTAGCCAAAGGGATGGGAGAGCAAAAAAAAGATTGCAGGCTCTTAGAGAGCAGAGCATGAGCGAAGGGGACCAGGAGGGTATCCCTGATGATCCCAGAGCCCAGGCCCCTTTTTTAAGTGGGATTTTTAAAAACAAAATTGTAGAAATATCACAGGATATGTAGATGTCCCATGTACACTGGATCCAGTCTACCCTGTTACTAACATCTCACATTGGTATGGAACATTGGATTAAAGAAGCTATATCAGTATGTTACTATAATATTAACTAAAGTCTGTAGATTTTTCAGATGTCCTTAGTTTTTCTTCAGTGTTCTATTCCAGGAAACCATATTACATCAGGTGTCACGTCTCCTTAGGAACACTTTTGCTGGGGCAGCTCCCAGCTTTTGATGTCCTTGGTAGTACTGAGCAGTTCTAGTCAGGCATTTTAGAGGACATCCCTCTGTTGGAATTTGTCTGATGTTTTGCTCATGATAAGACGGGGGTTATGGGTCATCAGGAGGAAAATTACAGAAGTCCAGTACCGTTTCATCACAGCGTATCCAGAGTACATACTATCAACATGATTTACAACTGTTGATATTGACCTTGATCACCTGGCGGAGGCAGTGTGTGTCAGCTTTCCGTGCTGCAGAGCGACTCTTTTTTCCTCTTTTCAGTATTGTACTCTTTGGAAAGAAATCACCGTGCACAGTCTCTTCCTAGTGGTTGGGAAATTATGTCCCTCTCAAGCATCTGCATAAATTACTTTGGACTCTTCTGCACGGGAGCTTTCTCTCTTCTTTCCTATTTATCGATTTTATTTTTCTCAGTATGGACTCATAAACATTTATTTTACACTTTGAATTATAATGCACCACTACTTTATCTACCTTGCTGCTCCAGTTGCTCCCGCTTTGTTCACTGGAAGCTTGTCCAGGTAGCTCCTGCGTTTCTTTCACATGCCTCTATCAATGTGTTCCACTGTTTTTGTTTTTCTGTGTGCACCTTTTTATCTCTGGCACTACAAGTTGCTCCAGGCTTATCTTGTGTTTGGTCCTAGTCTTAGAATCAACTGTCATTTCTCCAAGGATCCCTTGTTCCTTTAATTGAAAAATGATATTAGAAACTAAGACCTGGACCTTAGGCATGCTTGTTGGCTCCAGGATATTGTTCCTTTCAGGCCCTCTTAGCTGACAGCAAAACATATGCTTTCTTTTTTTTTTTTTTTAGAGACTGGGTCTCACTACTCTGTCTCCAGGCTGGCATGCAGTGGTGCAATCATAGCTCACTCCAACTCCCTCCAAACTCCTGGGCTCAAGAAATCCTCCTGCTTCAGCCTCCCAAGTAGCTAGGAATACAGGCGCATACCACCATGACTGGCTAATTTTTTTTTTTTTTAAATTTAAGAGATGCAATCTTGCTATGTTGCCCAGGTGGTCTCAAATTCCTGGCCTCAAGCAACCCTCCCACCTCAGCCTCCCAGAGTGCTGGCATCACAGGTGTGAGCTGCTATGCCACCCTATATACATTTCTATATATAACCATCCGTGTCCATATTAAGCTAAACATGAGTTCGTACCAGTGTCTCCAACTAGAATCCTTTACCACGTGAATCCTTCTAGATTCCTCTCCTTGCTGATCTGTAAATTTCCACTCCAATAGTGACAAACCTAGCTCCCACCATTTGCTATTTATTTACTTAATTGCTGCCTTCCAAGATACATGTATAACAGTATCAGAACGGTTAACTCATACCCCTGTGGTTAACAGGCTAAAAACGTGTATAGAGATAGTGCTTTATCAAATAGAGTACAGTGCTCGTGTGCAGTTCCTTCTGTCTTCAGTCCTACAGATCCCAACCTCCGGTATCTCAGGTCAGCACTCTGCCCCTTGCTCCCTAGGTGAGGTTGTTCATTCCTTTGTAAAACAGATTCTCTTGTCAGAATTTGCACTCCTTCCTGGGACTATTCAACTTCCTCAAGGATTTTTTAACATTTACATACATTATGGTTCATTGCTTGCGATATAAAAGTTCTATGAGTTTTGACAAATGCATAATGCCATCCATCTACTATGGTATAATACAGAATAATTTTACTGCCTTAAAACCTCCCCTGCTTCCCATAATCCTCTCTGCCTCCTCCCTGTGGATCCTTGGAAACCAATAATCATTTCACTGGCCCTGTATAGTTTTTGCCTTTTCCAGAATGTCCATATAATTGGAATCATACAAAATGTAATTTTTTTAGGCTGGCTTCCTTTACTTGGGAACTTCATGTGTTTCTGTGGCTTAACAAATAAATATCTCATCTCTTTGTATTGCTACACCACATTCCAGAGTCTGAACACACCAGAGCTGGCTTATCCATTCTATTGAATGATATCTTGCTTGCTCCTAGTTTTTGACAATTATGAATAAAGCTGCCACAAACATTTATGTTCAGGTTTCTCTGCGAACATAAGTTTTCATATCAATTGGGTGAAAACTCAGGAGTGTGATTCCTGGATCATATGGAAAGACTATGTTTAGCTTTGCAGGAAACTGCCAAACTATCTTCTGAAGTGACTGTGCCACTTTGCATTCCCACCGGCAATGAATGAAGGTTCCTGTTGCTCTGAGCCTTCCCTTTTAATTCAAATCATGTTTCTCACAATGTGAAGGGAAGCTTTTCTCCTGGTGCCTCACTACAGAAGGCGGGTTTCCGTAAGAAGAGGCAGCAACTGGGACACAAGACCTCAGGATCCGCTCTGTCTGCAGCTCTAGGAGACACCAGTTCATAGAAGACACCTGGGACAGCAGTATTTTTGGAAAATGAGGGGAAGCAATGATTCTCTGGATGAAATGAGGGAGACACATGAAAAGGACACCCAAGACACTTGGACTTCTCATTATGTAGTCAGTCACCTGTGCTATCGAAAAGAAGCTTCATTAACGACACTCAAGATGAACATATGCAATGTGGGTCCCCAAATTTCTTCACATACCTCGGAAGTCAGAACATGTTAGCCAGTGGGAGCCTTCAAAGTATAAAAAATGTGACATAGCAGAGCCATGAAGAACTTGCCAGCTTTTTCATACACCGACACTTAGCCACCAAGACCCATTAGCCTGAGCTCTGCTAGATGCCAGCATCCCAGAACTCACAGGGCAGGCAGGAGACCAAACACGCCCACAAATCATCACTCTCCAGTGCAACACACACAATAACAAAGGGACACACATTGATTTGGGGGCTAAGAATACAAATACGGTTAGTAAAAGGAACCAAGTTCAGAGACAATTTCAACAGCAGACTCTGCATCCCAGGATCCAGGCCAGCCAACCTGAAGGCCCATAATTACTTTTTTGGGCTTATGCTAAATTACTGCCACAAGCTTTTTGTAGAATGGATTTGAAAGAGCAGAAGAATTCCCTTATGTTTTTGAGGCTATAGTAGAGGTAAGGATGGCAGGAGTTAAAGGAAGAAGCTCAGCAGTGGAGCTGCCCTGAGCAGAGAGAGGCAGAGACATTTATTACAGGAGCAGCTGCACCCCACACTCACTAGTTTCCAAAGCTTCTCTGTCATTTGGAGAGATGACAACACATATTTTAAAGACACAGTAGAATTCAAGCAATTGATGGGTCAACACGGCTGCCTGGGCTGGTGATTTTGTAATTACGAAGCAGATTTTTTAGACAGAATGGTTACCCCAACTGTGTAATTAAGAGGATAGTTAAGGAATGTTGCTGGGCTGTGTATCACCCTGGGGCTACAGCTACCACACGGTTACAACAGAAAAATGCACTCAGCCTCCATCACAAAGCCATTGCTAATTAATTGAAACAAATATTTGCAAAAACAATTCCTACATATGATATATTTGCAACAGTTGAGTGCTGAGAGAATCTTAACAGAGGGGTCTGATCAAGGGTGAAAATGATAGAAAAACAGGTGTTAAGCCCCAGGTTAGAGAAAACCAATGGGCCAGTTGAAATCAGATGGCATCGGTGAAGTTTTAGTTGAATCCAGCTCTGTAGCACTGGTTAGGACCTTATTTGGCCCAGAATATTTACCCTAGAGTGGGCATTGCTAAATTGTTGGGTTTACAAGTTGCAGACACCAGCAAGAGTGATTTGAGTTGGGAAGTAGCACCTGGGGGTAAGTCAAGAGAAGACATTACCTAATCTGGGCTATAAATCTACATAACACCTTAATAAAGACTTTCAAAATAATGAGGGTTTCCCCTCCCAAGAATAGATATTAGCCACTTCTATCTCTCCTGAGCACAAACTTCAAATGCAACATGAACAATTTGAACTAAGCACAAATTTCGACATTTTAGATTGCAAAACAGGAGACCACACATATATTTGATCTGATTCTTTTGAACACTCTAGAACTACAAAGGGATTATAAATTCCAACACAGGCCACTTCATGTTCTGCATAAACCTTCATTTTGCTTCATATTATTCTGGACATCTTCTTTGTTGGAAATCATTAAGCAGCCTTTATAGATGAAAGCACTACTTTAGTGAAAATATAGGCCAAGTCATTAACAAAGACCCAATCTCAGGCATCAGAAGTGGGGTTGGTTTGTAGATTATAACTGAATCTACTTAAGGCTTAGGTATGGATTATATGTCCTTTGGAGGAGGCTTCCAGCCTTAGGATTCTAGAAATAATCATTTACCTTGTATCTCCAGTGATTGCTACTCTGCCCAGCCCATAGTGGGTCCTCAGTAAGTGTCACCAGAGAACGCATATAATTATTCGGGTTCTTGTTTAAAATGCAGATGAAATCAACATCTCAGGGAATTACATTTTTAATAACTTCTCCAGGTGATTCTGGTAACTCCTGGCCTAGGACCTCCAAATTTCAGTACTAGGCTGGAAGTAATCTTCTTGGAACAGCTTCCTAGCAGAAAATGCTAGGATTTCAATGATCAGTTGGAGGAAGAATCTCTTATCTGGTTAACAAATTCAATCTGCATCTACTCAGTCAGCCAGGTCATCAAGGCAAAAATGGGAATGGCCTGCTGAAGTGACTCCAGATGTTCTCTATGTGTTACAATGCCTCACTGGGTGTGTGTGGAGTTGAGAAGATGCACGTGGCACTCTCAGGGCATAATTATGAGTCACTCCATTCCAACAGCTCCTTCTCTTCTGCAGTGGTTTGGCAAGGCAGGAACACTTGGCAAGGCAAGACAGAGACAAGATCTGCAGTGCTCCAAAAGCCGTGTTTCTCCTGCTGCCATGCAAAAGTCGTAGGATACATCTAATGCCTTCTGAGTTTGTCAATGCTAGTCAGCGTTTGCTAATTAAAATCATTTTTTTACATTAAAACAGAGGTATATGTATTATGTTACAGGATTACAAACTCACTTGAGCTTTTAAAAGAATAACAGACTTCAAAGAAATTTCTCCCCTGAGAAAGTTCTGGAAGAAACTCCAGAATTTACTCTCTAAGGAAAGAAAGTTTTTTTTTTGTTTTTTGAGATAGTCTTAATTTGTCACTCTGGGTAGAGTGCTGTGGCATCATAGCTCACAGCAACCTCAGACTCTTGGGCTCAAGCCATTCTCTTGCCTCAGCCTCCTGAGTAGCTGGGACTACAGGCGCCCCCCAGCTCTAAAAATAGCTGGGCGTTGTGTGCTACAGAAGCTTCAGGCTTTGCTCTGTTTTCTAAGCTCTCCCTTAATTCCCAAAGAGAGAAGCTTAGAAAACAGAGCAAAGCCTGAGGCTTCTGTAGCCACAATGCCCAGCTATTTTTAGAGATGGGGGTCTTGCTCTTGCTCAGGCTGGTCTCGAACTCGTGAGCTTAAGCAATCCACTAGCCTCGACCTCCCAGAGTGCTGAGATTACAGGCGCCAGCCACCGCACCCAACCCTGGAAAGGAAGTTTAAAAGCAATGCTGTTTGTAGAACTTTCTTTAATCATGGAAATGTTCCATATAGACATGTGTGCTACGGGACACCTTAAATGTGACCTGAGACTGAGGACCTGAATTTTTAATTGTATTCCATTTTACTTAATTTAATTAATGTAAATTTAAATAGCCGCTAGTGGCTACGGCCTTGCGAAGGTTTAAAGGAAAAGCCGATGCTGTAGTCCTGACTTCTCCTGGTAAAAGTCTTTGGGAATTAAGGGAGAGCTTAGAAAACAGAGCAAAGCCTGAGGCTTCTGTAGCATTTTCCCTGTCACTCATTCTTCACTTCTGTTCCCACCCTGTCCTCACCCCAGAACCCCTTTTTCAATCTGCAGAGAGAACAAGCCCACAATAGAAAGACTTGCTTCTGCAGAGAGCCCAGAATGGTGGAAAGGGAATATGAGGATGCCTTGGGTGTCCTGTGTTTCCTCAACAAGATCTGAGGAATCCTGGACGTAGCTGTTTTTAAGTTCATCTTACAGAGATGGAACTTGACATTTGGGGGTGGAGGTGGAAATATGTATTGTCCCAGGGACTTAGTGAATGAAACAGCAGCAGCACTCTCAGCCTCCAGCTGCCATGAGCTAGCGCCTCTATTGAACCTGTGTCCTTCTCACGGGAAGGTGATGGATTGTTCCTCATGGGCCTGCGAGGTTGCTAAGATTTCAAAGCAAGACAATATCCTTGTAATTTGACCATATATATCCCATGATTTACAAATGCCCCTCTGACCTAGTGATTCCTGTGCTAGGAATTTATCCAAAGCAAAACACATGAAAATGTTAACAACATTATATTAAGCAGGAAGAAAAAGCCCCAAACTACGCATACCACAGACACACACACACACACACACACACAAACACACACACATACATGCATAGGTAGAGTAGAATCTCTGTAAGCTGACCAATCACAGGACCGTAACAAACTGGTCAACATCAGGAACAAGGCCTGCTGTACTGATACATACACGTGGTGCATGCCCAGTCTATGAAAATTAGGTCCACTTAAGGAGGTGGTCAGTGTAGGCAGGTGGTCAACTATGGAGGTTCTACTGCATATGTCAAAAAAATACCCAGCCTTATATGGCTCCATGTTTCATATTATAAGGCTGGATACTTTTCAGACAGGTCTCATATTTAAACACATCCACAAAACCTCAAGAGTTTTTAAAACACCTGCATCCATTTATTACAAAAAATGGAAGAAAATATGTAGTGATAATCTCTGAGCAGTAGAGTTATAGATGATTTTAGTTTCCTGCTTTTTACTTTCTGTACATTTAATTTTCCTTTAATAAATGTTACTTTTATAATTAGAAAGCCCAATTATTTATAAACACTGATGCCCATTTATTAATAATGATTTAGTACCTTGGATTTGGTGAGAGCCCAGGACGTCCTCTTCACTGTTGGTGGACATATATTGATGTGCTTTAGTTCTGCCTCCAGGGAGGGGTGTTCGAGGCCAGCATGCAGTTATAAACACCCTCTTCACCCTCCGTGTAAGTTTTCTCTGCAGAGAACCAGGCCTGGACGTAGACATGTGGAAGAGACAATGCCAACGGCAAGAAGTTGGTGGCCTGTCGTCAGAATTTTCAAAGCCTCCTTCTCATTTACAGAAAGGTGACTTCTGGGCTACCAGCAGCTCTTGGTAGCTTCTCTGGTATGAGCGACTTGATCATATTGTGGGTGAAATGCAACCTGGCAAACACATGCAGGGGCTACGTGAAGTACATGGAAGTAGCGCTCACCGGAGCCTCCAAGAGTCGAGACAAACGCCAAGATCTCAAGCGCGCCTAATTTCTAACCACACACACGCAATTCCAGGCTCTTCTCTCCCCTGAAGGGGTGTTTTAGGTAAAAACTAATGGGATTCATTTTTTGAAAGCAGTTGTTGATGGAACACAACTTAGAACTAAGCGAGCCGTTTCTCAAGTGTCAAGAGAGCGCATTGCACGAGCGAGCCAGCTCTCCGATCCCAAGCCACTGACAGATGCGGGATCAGCCAGGAGCAGGGCTTTCTGTCACAACGCGCTGCTCCTGCGGAGAACACTCAGCTTTGCAGGCAGGACACGTAACGTTGCATTACACATCGCCCAGCTTGCCACATCCAGTTAGGTTGCATCCCATCAGCCTCAGCCGTGACGGAGGCGAGCACAACCTGCAGTGACATGCAGTGCTTTATAATGCATCGGAGCATTTAAATCTACATTGGCCAAGTGGCACGCATCAGCTTGGACACAAGATGCTCGTTATTCAGAGAATGTGATCTAATGAGCAGGACCTGCTGGCTGAGGGGATCGCATGCACCAGGGGAGAGCATCCGCGTCACACTCCATCTGAGTGCTGAAGTTCATCCAGTGGAAAACTCCACAACCATGGGGTCCTTAGGAAAGGGATCTGACAAACAAAAGAATTCCAAATTTGGGGGAAGACGAAGTGCCACCTGTGCACTGGGGGAGGACACATGCCCTGGGAGGGGACCTTCAAGTATCAGTGCTCAGGGAGATCAAGAACAAGCAACTTCTGAAGCCTATGGCTGCAGTGACAGTGGTCACCTCGACTCAGAATGGTGCTGAACGACTCACTTGGGGTTTAAACTTGCCACCTCAGTGTCATCATTCTTCTAACCACAGATTTACATGCACGAGACTTTTCAGTAGAGCTGTGATGATGAATGATGAAAAAGTGAATGAATGATGTGGAGCCCTCAGCCAACCCTTCACCATCAACAGATATTTGACCCCAGAATCCTACCATCTCCTCCCACAGTTGCTCTCTGAAGACCTGGGGCTTGATGGTCCTGGGAAACTTTATTTCCGAGTTTGAATGGAAACAGCAGTGAGGGAACATCCAGCCCTGGAGACTGAGAGTGTGGGCACCTGGCTGAGGTTCTCGGGTCCTCAGCAGGTGGGGAATCCTCCCAGATCCCTCTTAAGGAAGCGGGCTTTGTTGTGACCTGAGGAAGGAAGGCTTCAAGAGGGCATAACCCCCCTTTAGATTACAGGTGCATGCTTTCTGTTGTATCCTTTTTTTAAAATCACATGTTCTAAGGTTCTCTTGTCTCAGACAGAGAGCAAGAAAAGCATTTGGGTGGAGGGGTTAGGGCTGTAATTCTCGGAACAGTTTCCTGAAGCAGAACCGGCACCCTCTGATGGTAAGAGTCCTATCCAATGACTGGGAGTAAGCAAGAGGCCCAGCGCCATTCCCATCAGTCCTCCCGGAGGTGGCTACATTCCTCCCTCCCTCTCCGGTTGGTGAAAACAGAAACACCCTCAAACTAGCTGGATGGAAGAAGTGCGGTTAGACCTGGCCAGACCAGAGCTGCCCAGTGTGGGCAGCTTCTCTCCACCACACGCAGGCCCTTTCTGCCTGCGGTGACACATGGCCTTACTTCCCCGTGTGAGTCTCTCTCTCAGCTGTCTTGTCTCCATCCCCACCTGTCTTTTTCAGCCTCTCCTTCTCCCTTAATCAGCTTTCTCTCCTCTCCTTGAGCATATCAAGGCCACCTCAGTCCATTATAATTCTCCTTAGTTCAAGTAACCGGCTGAAGAAAGCACTCGTATCTTGTTGTTTCAATACAAATTCCCAGAAGGTTTAGGCTCATGTTGGGTCTACATAGGTGCAATTGCTATTGTCTTATGATGTCCACGCTGTCCTGTCCAGGGTGGCTGGGCAGCAGGGCCACGCAGAGCACGCACAGCCGGTTTCATCCGTTCCCGTCACTAGGCAGAGTTCTCAGGGAAGCCACTTGGGGGTAGGACATCCTTGTCACTTCTATTTTCTCTCCACGTCACTCACAACCTACCTCATCGCTTCAACCCCAAACTTCACACAAATCATGATATACTGAAAGAGAACAGGCTTGGGGGCCAGAAAGTCTTGGGCTGAAGGACTGGCTCTGTAATGACCAGCCACATCCCCCGATTAAGGAGCAGAAACCTCTATTCCTCCAGGACAATAATGAGAATTGCATCTCTTCCAAGAGGTGATTTTGAGGAATAATGACTCATCTTGGAAAGAGTAACCTAAATTTAGAATTTCTGCTTCTTTATTTTCCATTTACTCATTTATTTCTGGCTTTGCTTCTACTATTTCACTAAAACTATTTTCATTAAGGTAAACTACAACATCTCTGTTGCTAATATCTGTCCTAATTGTATTTATCCTCGTTAGAATTGGCACTGTGAACACTCTGTTCCTCTTGAAGATGCTTTCTATGGCTTTTATAATAAGATATTTTGTGTTTTTACTCATCTATATTGGTTTCCTTAAAATATAGAAATGAGGGTTGGGCACAGTGACACACATCTGTAGTCCCAAGTACACAGGAAACTGAGGCAGGAGGATTGCTTGAACTCAGGAGTTCACGTCTGAGCTATAATTGTACCTGTGGATAGCCACTGCAGCCTAGGCAACATAGCAAGACCCCCATCTCTAAATTTTAAAAGAAATCAATCATTTGTATCATTACTAAAATGTAACTACTGTTAACATGTTTTAGTCTTTTTCCAAATTCTTTGTAAAAATCACTCCAGCATGGTTTTTTGGGGTTTTTTTGCAGTTTTTGGCTGGGGCTGGGTTTGAATCCACAACCTTTGGTATATGGGGCCGGCACCCTACTCCTTTGAGCGAGAGGCACCACCCCACTTCACCATGTTTTAAAAACTTTCACTTGCTCCTGATATAAATTCAATTGATATTGAAATTTAAAAATAATTAAAAATTTTTAATCACCCCAAATCTCTCTATCCTGAAATTGTGGATAACGTACACACGCACACACACGCCAACCACTTTATTAGCTAAAGCTTCTTTTTTAAATAAAAATGTGGAGTAGAAAAATAGAAACACAATCTTTAAAAATGAGTTCACACTATGGATACTACTTTAAATTAAAAGAATTAAATTTAATTTCTCCTTATTCTAAGAGATATGAAACAGGAATTTTTGAGCTTCAAATAATTTTTTTTTTTTTGCTACAATAGAAATAGTTTCTATAAGATCCCTTTAAGAGCTAAAAAGAGAATATGAAAATATTAGGAGATTAGAGTCATTATATGTGTCTATTTAAAACATTAGCCCTCTCACAATTTCTTTAATCTTTTTCCCCTTCCTCTTGATTTTGGTTAGTTGGATTGTTTTTATATTGTCCACACTCATAACTTTCACCTTAATTTCTGTACACATATAACCATTCCCATAGTTTCTTGGAATTCATTTTTGGTGGTGTATATTCAAACATATTTTATGTTCACTAGGAGACCTTGTATCGTGGAATTGCCATTCCAGAGTTCTTTATTTTGATCTATCTCAATATGGAATTTTTTTTGTCCTTAGTTTTTTCAGAAGCGCTCAGATGTCTGAATTCTTTGAATTATTTCAGGTGAGAGGCTCTGACTGTAGCTTTTTAGCTGATAGCTTCTTAGATAATGTGGTGTTCACAGTTCACACTTACCTTCCCTTAAGACTTTGATATTCTTTCTTTGCTGACTTCCGGCATTGAATACTCTTATGGAAAAGTCTGGGACCAGCTTTATTTACTGTTACGGGCAGTATGATGGGGGAAAAAAACTCTCTCTTTACCTGTGTTCATATATTTTAACTAGGTTAGCTTAACTAGACTCAGTCTTATATTCAGCCAGGGAAGAGGAGCCTGCAGTCTTAAGGAGTCTTTAAGTGCAATCTTTTGGATAAATTCAAATTTCACATGGCAAACCATTTCATTAAAAAGGGTGCAGCAGAGAAAGACAAAACTTTTCTTACTTCCTTTGGTGCTTAAAAAGAAACAATCTTGAAATCAGAAGCCCCAGTTTCCTCACCCCTGTGCAGCACAGAACCTGGTAATGGGTCATCAAATTATGGCTGTCAGCTTAAATCCAGCCCACAAACTATAAATAAAGTTTTATGGGCACATGAAAGTGCCCATTTGTTTATGTATTATCGGTGGTTGCTTTCCTGCCTTGATGGCAGAGTTGAGAAACCATATGGCCTGCAAATCCTAAACTTTTTACTACCTGTCCCTTTACAGAAAACATTTATCCTACTCCCCAATAAGCATGCTCACTCTTGGTGCTATAGAATCAGAAATACTGCCTACTGAAAAAACTTGACATTTCAGTTTCTAGTCTAATATCTTATTTTATGGCAAAATTAGTTTCTATAAAATCTAGGTAAGTGTTCCACCAAACTTCACAACCTCCAAAAAAGAGAATTTCCCCTGCATTCCATAAAGTCCATATGACACAGTATTATCTTCAACGGTATGCCCATGTGATAGTCTGTCCAGAGACCCAACCGCAATTGAGGGATAATGATGCTTCAGTTTAAAACCATCTACTTTCAGAAACTTGTCCTATTACCTTCACATGGTCAGAAGGACTATGTCCAATTGCAAATAACCAATCGATATCAACCACAATGTGGTTGTGGTACTTCAAAAGCAGAGCGAGGAAGAAGAAAAGTGAAATTGCTTCTTATTTGAGTAAAGCCCAAGAAAATGAAATAATAAGTCTATTAAAGGTAATTTTGAAATGGGCCATATTTTCAGAGTTTTGCTGCTGCTGCTGCTGCTTTGATGACTTTGAAATGTACTTGAACACAACATATCCAGTGCTTCCTCTTGGGGAATGGGCAGCTTTCTGCATAAGGAATACCTGGAGAGATCATTTCCGCTCTGTGAGTTGCCATCTACGTTGACTATCTCTCATGTACCAATTTGTGAGGCGTGATGACAGGGGAGAGATAGGAGAAAGGATTAATAGTCTGCTTTCCAGTGACTGGGAATGTTAAGAATAGATATTTAGCAGCAAGTGTGATAAGGAATCTCCATGCTTTATGTGTGTTTGTACATGGAGGATATTATCAATATTTCAGCCTTTCAGATATCCACTTGCCTTAGGTCAGTAAAAATTAGAGGCAGAAATTTTCTTTAACTCTTTGTTACCTAGTCTGCAACCTAAAGTAGAGGTATGCTAGTTTACTTAAAATGTCTCTTGGGGTGGGGAGTACATATTTGTAATTTATGTAACAGACTGAAATACAAAGCTTATTCTAATTCCTCCTCTGTGGAAAACAGAATAAGCATCTATAAACTTCCTAATATTACAACCTGTTCTGTTTCCTGATCTTTAAGATGAAGAAATAATAGTAGGAGCCTAACCTTGTCAAGCATTGACTATATGCCAGGTGTGGCTCTAAATGCTTTCCGTGGATTATCTCATTCAATTCTCAGATTCTCACAACTGTTTAAGGTATATACTCTTATTTCTCTCTGTATGATCACACTGAGGATAGAGAGCTTCGAGCCATTAGTAAGAGGTAAAGCTAGATTTGAACGTGGCATTCTGGCTCCAAAAACTGTTTTGCCTCCAATTAACAGCAAGGTTGTTAAAAGTATGAAAGGAGAAAGATGCAAGTACATTTTTGATTATGTGCTTTTATATTGTAAGCATGCAACAAATGGAAGTGATCTGTAATAATGATGATGACCATATAAAAAGAATAAAAAGCAACATGATTTAGAAAAGGTATTACTGCAATCCCTGAAAGGGCCTCTGGTCCCAAGCAAACTATTCTTCTGGAAGGAGGGCTTTCTTGAGCTTGGATCTGACTGCTGGCAAAGATTATCTCCTCCTGCCACAGTGCTGATGGAGTTCAAACTAGCTGAGGCCATTGGCACAGTTCTGGGTTTTGGTCTTTGACAACTGGGCTTGTGTTCAGCCTTTGTCTTCTATGAGTCTCAAAATCAGGGATGATTCTCACGTAATCTTGTGGGCTGCTGGGTAGAAATTAGAGGTGGTTACTCTGAGCTGAGGAACGCTTGGGGACGGCCCCAGTTATGCTAATGGACATCTTGAGAAATGGAAGAAACACCCTTAAGATTCCAGCCCTAGCAAGCAAATGATGAAAAGCAGTCTTGGGAGATAAACCAGAATCTGTGAGCTGAAGAAGGGTGTGTAGGGAAACTTGGTAAGGAGAAGAAATAGAATCCAGGCAGTGACAAGAAAAGGCATTGGCAGGAACTGTAAGCCACAGAAGGATGACAGTCAGGATGTGGTCACATGATGAAGAAGATGGAAAAAGACAAAAAGAATTAACAGCAGGGACTCAAACAGATATTTGTACACTCATGTTCATAGTATTCACAATAGCTAAGAGGTGGAAGCAACCCAAATGACCATTCACAAAAGATTGAGGTCAGTCCCCTGCAGATTCCAGGAGATACCGGCTTCCACAAGATGTGGCCACAATGCTGCTCTCTCTGCTTCTAGCAAACGGAACCATGCCAGCTCTCTGGAATCTCTGCACCCCTTACTGTTCTGTGGGATAATTAGGATCCTTGGGTTCAGGGGTTAGGGTGATATCAGCACATAGTCAGCTTGGCAAATTCTCCAGGGCCTATGGAAAAACCCTGTTAGGTTGTAGGGAGTTTCTTCAAAATGTTAAACATAAAATTACCATCTTACCTAGCAATACCACTTTGGGGTAAATGTCCAGAATAGAAATTAGGGTCTTGATAGATGCTTGCACCTCTGTGCTCATAGCAGCATTATTCACATTAGCCAAAAGGTGGAAGCAACACAAGGGCCCATCAGTTGATAAATGAATAAACAAAACATGGTATATCCATACAATGGAATAGTATTCAGCCTTAAAAAGGAAGGAACCTTTGACACATGCTACAACATGGATGAACTTTGGGAAGAGTATGCTTGTGAAATAAGCCAGACATGAAAGAACATTGATTCTATGTATACAAGATACCCAGAATGGTCAAAAATCAAAGAGACAGGAAGTAGGAGGGTGGTTGCTGGGGCTGGTAGGAAGGGAAATGGGTATTATCTAATAGGAACAAAGCTTTAGTTTGTGAAGTTGAAATAGTTCTGGACGTGGATGGTGGCAGTGTTTACTCAACAGTGTGAATGTCCTTGATGCCATTGAATTGCACACACAAAAATAGTTAAAATGGCAAGGTTTATGTTATATGGACTTTACCACATTAAAAATCATAAAAAATACAAAAAACTCACAATAGAAAAAGGGCAAATATGATTAATATGACTTAATTACAGCAGCCACCTTTTATTGTATATCCTATTGCACAGATTTCTGCTTATAATCAGTATGGTGGCTGGGGTGAAGAACAAACCAGTTAAATGTGTGTGTTGAACTATGATTTCTGCTGATTGAACCAACCCATTGGTCTGAAATGGGGCCTGTAATTTATTCCAGGGAGCTGCCACAAAGTTTGGGTAGTCCCACCTTCCTATCAATCACTGTCCCAAAAGGCCCATGGTGCCCAAGGGAGGCTTGATGATGGAGGGTGTCTTCACCAGGATTCTTTTTTTTTTTTTTTGAGATAGTCTCACTTTGTTGCCCCCAGGCTAGAGTGCTGTGGTGTCACAGCTCACACCAACCTCAAACTCCTGGACTCAAGTGATCCTCCTGTCTCAGTCTCCAGATGAGCTGGGACTGACAGGTGCCTGCCATGGCACCCAGCTTATTTTTCTATTTTTAATAGAGACAGGGTCTTGCTCTTACTCAATCTGGTTTCCAACTCCTGACCTCAAGCCATCCACCCATCTCAGCCTCCCAGAGTGCTACGATTACAGGCGTGAGCCATGCCCAGCTTTCACCAGGATTCTTAATAACTAGAGCTGGCAAGCTTAGATCAGCAGCAAAATAGGTCAATGGAGAAGGCACTTGCCAGCTTGCAGAGACTGCAGCTGGGGTGCAGGAACAGCAGGCTGTGCTGCCAGCCGTGCATCAGGACATTGTGCCTTGGTATACACAGGGGTAAAGGTAGGGCATATCATGAGGTTGCACAGCAGCCAGACCACAACACTTTATAGGGATTCTGGCAGGCTCCCTAGTTTGGCAAAATAGGGCATCACAGGACTGGAGTCTCCCTACAATTAAACAGATAATTAAGAAATAAGAACATATTTTTCCAATATAAATTGATAGATTTGGGTTAGTAATATAAGCATCAGAAATAAATTGAGCAGTAATCTGCAAAGGATGTTATTGCTATTATAAAAATAAAGATCTGTCTCTGCAGCCAATCAATTCAGCAGATATATACCAACGATCAAATTGTTAAAAATGACTTCTATAAATTACCCAGGGTTCTGTCTAATGGTGCCAGGAGCAGCTGTGATACAATTTAGGGCTGATATAACCATACATCCAGAGTGCTTTTTCATTCTGATGTTTTTCGTTCCCATCAAAGCAGTTGTAGCAGAGCTCACAGCTTTGTTTAGTGCACCCATGTGAAAACAAAGTGTATTTCACTCCACGGGTTAGTGAAGTCATTTTGGCAGGAATATATGCATTTAATATGGGAAGAATAATTCAATTTTCTTTCTATTATTTCAGCTACAAGGTTGCAATATTCTTAATTCTTCATTAAGCCCTCTGGCCTGCAAGGAAGTTGCTCTTCTTTATGAGATGTCGTACCTCTTTCAAATGAATGCAGGAAAGACCCACAAAGGGATAGTTATAATCATGTATTCCTCAGTCTTGTCTAACAGTCAGTTCAATGGAATCAGAATGATTTAGTGCCTTTTCTTAATACCTGAAGCACTTGAAAATTCAGTCTGTCCAAACTTTGATTGCCTGTTAATGCCTGATCACCAAGCCACGCCAGGATTTGTCGGTGGCCTTTTCTCCTCTGCATATTCATGTCAGCTGAAAAAAGCAGTTAAATGCTGGCTGAACTAAAAGCAATTTTCCCAGTTGGGAGCCCTGACTCTGCAGGAATCCATCTTTAATATAACAGTTCCAAACTTAGTTCTTACATGAGGTTTGTCTGGTACACGTAGATGGTGCCCAAGCTGAGACATGGCTTACTCCAGACACAATTAACAATGAGAGCAAAAACATAAACAGTAGCCACTGGACTCCTGCTGGGTCTTAAGTTCTTTCTTGGAATATGGAACACCAGGAGACGAACCAAGACAAATAAACATGGTCCCTGCCCTCAAATAACTTACAACAGAGTGAAGAAATGACTTAAAAATGCGAATGGTTTGGGAATAACTACAATGATACAAACTCCAGTGAGTCTCATGGGATGGATCTGATTTGGGAGAAGTTCGTATTTCACTCCAAGATGGAGGTAGACAGGCTCGACACAGGACACTGGGGGGGGGGATAGAAAAGGAGCCACATTCTTGCCTTGAGTGCAGGGTCTAAAAGTCCCGTTGAGTAAGCAATTTTTCTCATAAGAAACATTTTAATAAATAACAAGTTTTTAAAAATCTTACATTTTTTTCAGTAACTAAACTCAGGTCCTGAAAAAAGAGGAAAAATTTATATATTGGACTTCTCAGGTACAAGAGTAGAAGGGAGAAATGTAGAAGGAAATCAGGGGAATGATAAATGTAAATGTAGGAGTGGACCTAGATTCTTTTCTCTCTCTCTTTTTGTCTTTTTATGAATTTCAGATTAATGTAAGGGTACAAATCATGAGGTTACAGTCTTCGCGTTTGCTAAAGTCCCCGTTGTAGCTGTGCGCCTTGAGGAAGCAATTTTAAATGATGGCTAATATAATAAGGTGAGAAAAATAGAGAAATTTGGGAGCAAGAGAAGTAGTGGAGGGGAGCTGGAGTGAGACACAGGGGGAGAGAGACACGAATGAGCCATTTCAGGTTTGACCTAGAAATGTTGCTCAGCAATCCATTAAAATTTGAGTCTAGCACTCAGGAGAAAAGTTAGGACAAAAGATAAGAGACTTAAAGGCCCTTTTCTTCAGAGCACTAGTCAGATATATTGTAGAATGTCCTAGAAGTCCTGTTTCTGGTTATCAGAAATATTTAACTTGTTTCCTGACAAGTACTTGTTCTGAAATTCCCTATGAACCCCTGCCCCCATCTTTCTGTATAATATTTGAATGGAATAACTTTGATAACTCTTAATTGGTCCTTGTACTAGATATTTTCTAAGTGTGCTTGTAGATTCTCTCTCTGTTCTTTTCCAACCTGGTTTGTGCCCCAGGAGACTGAGCCCTGTGGACTATACCATCTTGCCCCCATCCCCAGGCTGCTAAATGGTTTGGTCCATGGGAGGCACCCGCAAGAGATAACAGGCAGGAGGGGAGGGAGGCCAAGGTGCACATTTGCCCTGGCTCCCTCTTTGCCTGGTCATGATGAACTGGGTGCTTCTCTCCGTATGTCTACTTGCTTTAGGTTAGAGTAAACACTCCCTTCTACTTGCAGGTCTGGCCTAGAGGTGATAACAGCTCCCTGCTATTGATAGTTCCAGGGATACGACACCATCCCTAAACACTGCCTATACTTTCATAGTGTCTTTATTAAGCTTCATTAACTTTTAACTTAATTAAACTTTTCTCAATTACCTAGTTTGAATGCACTCTTTTCTGACATGCTCTGATAGAGTCTTCTGCAAATACTGATTGATTGACTGATTAATGCTATTATCCAGTCTTGGCTGTAATATATTTTTCTTTAAAAAGTTCTACAACATAGTAATGCCTTTTGGGCTGATCTCTTTTTATGAAAGAAAATGCTTGAGATAGTTTTTCCTAACCTAAATATTTATCAATAAGAAAATAGTGAAACAAATTATGATCCCTCTTTATATATGACACAGAAAATTTTAAAAAGAACAAGGCAGTCTTATACATAGGCAGACGGAAGTATCTCCCAGACCTATTAAGCAAAAAAAATAATCCAGCAACAGAAAAGTCAGCTCAGTGTAACTCAATTTATGAAAACAATGTTAAACAATTTAAAACTATCCATTTTATATAGACTCATATGAACTTATAGGTCCTTTAAACTTTAGTCTCAAACTTTTCCCTTGCCTCATCTCCTACTATATTCCTGCCTCAACCTCACAATTCAGTTACATCATACCGTGGTTAAATTAGAGCAGGCACCCAATACTTGTTGGGAGAGGGATGAATCTCAATTTTCAAATCTGTCCTGCATTTTCAAGGTTGCCTCCTAGAATTTGCTCACACTGCTCCATCAGCTTAGAATGTCATCAACCAATAGCAATTTAGTTTTCCAGTGTCTGCTCCAAATGCCCCCTTATGTACTCTAAAGTTTTCTGGCCCTCCTCTGCCATTCTATAGCCATTTATAGCTTCACCTAAGCATTTAGGGCACCTGGATTTGTGTTCAGATCTAGCTTCCCCTGTGAGATTTTAAGATCCTTGAGGGAACTCTGGTAATTTTGCATCCCTAATATACAGAGTAGCATGTCACACATAGTAGGCACTACATAAATGATTGATGTAGCTGCCTTTAATTAAATCTAATTGATTTTAAGGATCTGGCAGGTCAGGTATGTCAGATCAGATATATCAGAATAGGTACAATGTCGATTGTAGATCATTAATTGAATGTCTCCAAACAAATGAAATTGATTAACTTAATTATGAAATTGAGTGCCATCAAACTTTAAATAGTTTATTCTAAAAACTTTGGGCAATTTAAATCTAAGATGAAAAGCAGATGGAGAGTGTAAAAGCCTAAGTAGGACAAATGTTTGGATGTCAGAGTCAAGACAGAGAAGATAAGGGCCTCAAGCAAAGATCCGGCCTGGCCAAAGCGGGACTGGGTGAGGAGGGAGAAGCTGGCACAGTCCTGAGCAACACTTTCTCCCTTCCCTCCAGAGGAACAAGCAAATTTTCCTATCTCCTTTAACAGCAGTGGCCCCCTGTGGATTTCCCAATGAATCAGAAGCCGCCTCCATGCAGACCCATAATCCATAGCTTGTAAGTAATTCTCAAATCTAATTTATTAAAAACTCATTTATTTTCAACAACAGCAGATTTCTGATTAATTCCCAGCACTACGGGTGATTTAATGCAGTGGGTTTCATTGTCATTTTTGATTTCCCAAAATGCTTGATTGATAGAAGCTATTGTGGGCTTAGTCTGTCAGTGTATTGTTCCCTCGTCAAGTGACAACAAAAAACCTTATTGATGAAATTGCAGGGTGTATCTTAAATAAGGTAAAAATGTGTAGGGCATTGGAGACCTACAGGTGTTAGGCATTCACTAGAGAAACTAAAAATCATGCCTCGAAACTCCACAGAAATGCAAGGCAGATATTCCATCTCGGCTCCACCTGGAAAAGTTTGGCAGCCTGTGTGGCTGTGTTCTCTCAACTGATATCAAGGAACAAAAGTGTTTCTTTCCATTTTGCCTTTGTTTGAGAGTGATGAAATGCAGTGAAGTGGATTCAGAATGATAAATCAAGTTTAAATGAAACTAGCCCTATCGTTTGTTTTTTAAAAAAACTTTTTTATTAATCATAGCTGTGTACATTAGTGCAATAAAGGGGTACAATGTGTTGGTTTCATACACAGTCTGAAATATTTTCATCGAACTGTTTAATATAGCCTTCATGGCATTTTCTTAGTTACTGTATGTAGATATTTGTATTCTGCATTTAGTAAGTTTTGCCTGTACCCATTCTAAGATGCACTGTAGGTGTGGCCCCACCCATTACTCTCCCTCCACTCTCATCTCCCCCCTTCCCTCCCCTCCCTTGGCCCTTTCCCCATATTCCTATGCTATAGTTGGGTTATAGCCTTCATAGGAAAGCTATAAATTAGCTTCATAGTAGGGCAGAGTACATTGGATACTTTTTCTTCCATTCTTGAGATACTTTGCTAAGAAGAATATGTTCCAGCTCCATCCATGTAAACATGAAAGAGGTAAAGTCTCCATCTTTCTTTAAGGCTGCATAATATTCCA
>CAUYPK010143785.1:0-16442 GCA_963574355.1 Loris lydekkerianus
TTTTTTAATGGCTGAATAGTATTCCATGGTATACATATACCACAGCTTGTTAATCCGTTCCTGGGTTGGTGGGCATTTAGGTTGTTTCTACATTTTGGTGATTGTAAATTGAACTGCAATAAACAGTCTAGTGCAAATGTCCTTCTGATAAAAGGATTTTTTTTTTCTTCTGTGTAGATGCCTAATAATGGGATTGCAGGATCAAACGGGAGGTCTAATTTGAGTTCTTTGAGGGTTCTCCATACTTCCTTCCAGAAAGGTTGTATTAGTTTGCAGTCCCACTAGCAGTATAAAAGTGTTCCCTTCTCTCCACATCCATACCACATCACAAAATCTCAAAGCTGCAGATGATAGCTTACAATCATTTTAAAGTCTCTTTAAGAGACTTTTTTTCAAAAAGGAAAATGCATTAACATTTTTTTCTTTTGTTGTTTTTGGGGTTTGGAGGGTTTTTTTTTGTTTGTTTGTTTGTTTTTTGAGACAGAGTCTCTCACTCTGTCATCCCGGCTAAAATACTGTGGTGTCATAGCTCACAGCAGCCTCAAACTCTTGGGCTCAAGCAATTTTCCTGCCTCAGCCTCCTGCGTAGCTGGGACTACAGGTGCCCCAACTCAGCAGCCAGCTAATCTTTCTATTTTTAGTAAAGACAGGGTCTTGCTTCTGCTCAGGCTAGTCTTGAACTCCTGAGCTCAAGCAATCTACCTGCTTCAACCTCCCAGAGTGCTAGGATTAGAGGCATGATCCACGTCACCTGGCCTTGAATGAATATTTTAAAGAGAAAAATTTAAAGAATATATAATCATGAAAGGCATGGTTTGAACTGCAAATGGGGGCTGTGTTTTTGCTCAGAATAAGGTGAACACATGCATCTGAGGACACATGCGAGGCAGAGAGGCAACACCTGTGCCCCAGCAGTAAACCTGTCCCATTGGCCAGAAGCCCCTGAGACATCCTGGTGGACATTAGTCCCTTTTGGTGTCCAGATTTGAGCACCAGAGCAGCACATGCCCCCAGCAGTGGGAAAGCCATTCCCAGCCTCTAGTTCCTGGGGACGGTGCTGGCCACATTAGCAGAACACTAGAACCAGCCTCCCAGGAGGGGACAAGGGACACTGAACATCTGATACACTCTGGGGCTCCCTTGGAGAAGGGCCTAGCTGTTTCAAGGGCCACACACTGCAGAGGGGCGACACAATTAGCATCAGTTAACATTCAGGAGAAAACTTCAGTGTGAAGGTCTATTTTCCTCTGTGTGATTTCTCCCCTTTCAAAGGCCTTCATCTCAGGAGTGGTGCTTGGCCATCAGCTCAGCCAATGTAAAATCCAAGACAAGGTAGACCTCCCAGCATAGACACAGCCTCTCCACACTCTGGCTTACAGAATTGCTTTAATAACAAGCCCTTTTTTCTCATTAACTATTTCAAAGTTACTGACTTCGTGGGATCCTGGGGGAAGCTGTAAAAGGCAGATCAAACAAAATAGCCTTGGCCCAGCCCAGCCCATCCACACAGCTCCTTGCCGGGCCTGCCACTGTGGAATGCTATTTACAGCCCTTTCATCTCTCACTACCTGCTTGTGAGAAGGAGGTGGAGGAGGAAGTCCTGAAGCCATGGAAGACCGGGTCTAAAAACAGCGAAAGAGACAAAAATTAGCAAAAAGAGAAAGCCCCATCATCCCTCCTGTGCAGGGCAGGAGTCCCCGTTCCCTCCACCCAGCTCCCTGGCCCTTCATGCAAATCTCTAATCCAGAAGTTTCCACTATGAGTTGCACTTCATGATTGGGTGTCTGGACCTCTTCTGTCCCTCCGTCCCTCTCTGAAGGGGGCCTTGGTAATGTCACCATGGGACACCCCGCTTCAGTTTTCTTTTTGCAAAATGAAAATGCTGCATAAGAAGACTCCTGAGGTCCCTTCACATTTGCTAAGGTTTTATTAAAAGTTGCACATGCTCATTCCAGAAAATGTGGATGCCAAGAAGGGGGGCAATTGCCCACATCCCTATCACCTGAGTCTGCTAGTGTCAGCCGCCATAGTCACTTCCATTATAACACTTCACTCAACTGTAAAACATCATCTAAACTAACATATATATATCCCTCAGGTAACTAAGCAAACTATGCACTTGGGGGGTGGGGTGGGCAGAGTGCTGTGTAAGAAATTTTAATGTCCATTGAAGAATAATATTTATGTAATATGCTAAGGGCAAGAACATACTAAAAAAAAAATAAGAAACAGATTTTCAGCATTCTCAGACTTTGTCCCCTTCGACTTACATAGCCCACCTTAACAAACTCTGTCCCCTGACTCTTACCTCCCCCAGCACACACTCCAACTGAATTCCCAGAGTCCTCATCTTTCCTGTGGATCCAAAAGCCATTTCCAGGAAAATGACAAGAACTATTGATTCCTAAGAAGTTGCCCTGGACAGGTGAGGCTCTATAAGGCTGGTTGCCCAACAGGGCATTGTCATGGCAACAGGAAGCTGTGCTTTTATCCAAACAGCTGAAAATTAGGAAATTGAGGTCTCAGCACTATGGCTCAGAGGTGTGTTCAGATTTTGGGAAGAAAAGAAGAATTTGACCAGAACTCTGGAAATCACACCAAAGAGGCAACTCGAGACACATCCTTCTCTAGTATCACTCTCCTTTCATTTCCTAGTTGCAGAATCACAGGAGAGAAAAATGTATCAATAAAAACATGTTTAAGGAAATCCTGTTTGAAAAATATCGAACTTGCTATTTCCTTGAAAGAAAAGTCTTTCTTCCTTATCTAAGGAGGAAGGGAAGCCGATTGCCATGGGATTTCCACCTAGCCAGGCCTGCGTCCTCAGTCTTTAGGATCCCACGGGGCCCTGGTTCATCTCCCATGGAACCCATTCCATTTTGACTCTAGCTGTGAAGAGTTTACACCTTCTCAATGATGTGCAAACAGCTTACTGATCCTTTTGGTCTTGGTGGGCTTATGGCCCACAGCACCCACAGCACAATACATGGCTCACTATTGGCAATTAGCACTTTTGTGGAACTTAGAAAGTGTGGAAAACAAGTTTAATAAATGCGGTATTTACTGAAGTCTACTTTGGACATGCCAGAGGAATTTCATTAACCCATCTTTAAAATCTTTCCCCTCTCTGAAAAGTAAAATTTGGGTCAAACTAATAATTAAATTTTGTCCAAAACCCATACATGTTAGGAATTCTTCCTGCCTCAAAATCCCTCCTGCATTTAAAACACATCCTATGATTTCCTTTCCCTGATGGCATCTTGGTTTAAAAGATGGCAACCTGTACAAATCCAACTCTCTAGTAACAAGGCAGAAATTATACTTAGGAAAACAAGCTTGTGCAGCTTAAAAATAGACATTTCTAGAGATTGGGTAATGTGGACATGTGTATATTTCTGGGCTGTCTCCATTCCAAGGCTTCTGTGGGTTCCTGAGAAGAAGCCAATGTTCTAATCTGTCTAAATTGCATTCTGCTGGTGTGAGAACAGCATGTCAGACAGAGCTGCTGAAAACAACAACAGTAACAGCTGTTTCTTTCAGAAAACTCAAAGAGCTTCACAGATACCACCCAGTAGGCTTTGGGAGGTATACAGGAAAAGGGCTGTCTCCTTGTGTTTTGCATCGCTATAAAGGATTACCTGAGGATGGGTAATTTACCAAAATAAGAGGTTTTATTTGGTTCACAGTACTGCAGGCTATATGAGAAGCACAGCACCAGAACCTGCTCCTGCTGAGGGCTTCAGGAAGCTTCCACTCATGATGGAAGGCAAAGGGGAGCAGGCATCACATGGCAAGAGGAAGGAAGCAGGAGAGAGAGAAGGGGGTTCCAAGCTCTTCGTGACTATCAGGTCTCCCAGGAGCTAATGGAGGGACAACTCACTCATCACCGTAAGGATGGCACCACGCTATCCTGAAAGCTTCATGAAGGATCTGCCACCTTGACACAAACACTTCCCCAACCAGGCCCCACCTCCAACATTGGAGATCAAATTTCAACATGAGATTTGGAGGGGTCAAATATACAAATCAGGAGCCTAGGTAAGCAAAACTAAATAAAATATAATATCAATCTCCATCAACTCCACACGCCTATCTATTGTCTGGTTATTCATTCATTTAATTCCTCCTATTTATCCTGTAAGTGTTTTTAAGAACTTATTTCACTGGTGATCAACAGTAACCAAGATAATAATTCATTCATGAGTCAACAATGACCACCAATCACTTGTCAGATGTTATGCCAGCCACCAGGCTCAGCAGAGTGCAAGTTGTCCCTGACCGTGCTCAAGAGGTGCAGATGATGAGGGGGGCCTAACTCACACTTGGTATATATAGAGCAAAGGTGTCTCTGAAGCCATGACATTCGAGTTGAGTACTGAAAGCTAAGTAGAAATGAGTCTACTAAGGAACAATGGAGGAGTCTTCCAGGCTGAGAGAACAGTCTGGATGAAGGCTTTAGGGATGTGTAATGAATGGAGAAAAGATGTAGACTGAAGGTAAACAAGGTCAGATTGTAGGGAGCCAACAGGTCACACTTAGGACTCTGGTTATATCCAAAGTGCAACGGGAAAACATCAGGGTGCAGTCTGTTTTTAGGAGAGAAGTCAGACGATCAAACATGCATATGTGGGGTTTGGTTTTTAAAGATCACAGTGGCTACTGCATAGCAATGGAGTTGGAAGATAGTTGTGCTTGCTATGAAGTGACTGTTTCTCTGCTTCAAACCCACCCCTCTGGACTCTGCTTTGCAGTGTTGGGGATAGGACTCTACAAAGCATGTTCTACTTTGCCAGCTACTGCTCCCTCCAAATTAAGCTCTGCCAAGGGGAAATCCTACTGGGAGACTAGAAGACTTGGATTCTTGGGGGTGGAGGAGAAGACACGAATGAACTTGCCTGTTTTTTTTTTTTTTATTCTCTACTTTTTGTCAGCATGGCCCAGAAATAGATCTTCAGCCCACGCTGTGGGAGTTAATTTTAGGATTTTTTGCACATCCCTAGAAGCAGCCCCACTGATCCCCTACACAGGAGCTGTACTGGCTGGGAAGTGTCCCCTCCTTGAATGTGTGAATCCCAGGTCTATACGGCCCCATGAAGATTGTAGCTTTAATGACCCACACCTGTTCTTTTTGCTCTGTTAGCCCTGGAGGGGTGGTCCCTCCTTGTAGCCATTATCTCTGTGTTATATCAGTTAACTTTTTATCTGTTCAGTCACATAATACCTATTCAACCAAATTTTTATTGTTAAATTTTTTCTGTCAAAATAATTGATGTATGTATTAGTCTTCTCTTACTGCTATAACAAATGACCACACATTAGTGACTTAAAATGACACAGACTAACTATCTTAATGTTCTGTAGGTCACATGTCTGACACAGGTCTCACCAGGCTAAAATTCCAGGGCCAACTTCCCTTATGAAGACTGTAAGAGATAATAGGCTTTCTTGCCTTTTCCAAGGCTATGCACATTTTTGGCCTCCTCCTTCCATCTTCAAGCCAGCAGCAGTAGGTAGAGACCTTCTGATGTCAAATCATTCTCACCCATTTTTCTGCCTCCCGCTTTCACTTTTAAGGACATTAAAAGTGGATAATAATATCCCTATCTTAAGGCCAAAAAATTAGTAATCTTGATTCCAATGGTAATCTTAATTCTCTACATATTTATTGACTTCAGGGATTAGGACATAAACAACTCTGAGGAGTTCATTTTTCTGCCTTCCACAGTCCATTTTGTCTGTTCCAATGTAAAAAAAGTCTCAACCAATTACAGCATCAAATAATCTGATCTAAATCTCATCTGCTCCAAAGTCCTAAATCTCATGATCTAAATCAGGTAAGGGTGAGACCAGGCACGGTAGTCCATGCCTGTAATCCTAGCACTCTGGGAGGCCAAGGTGGGTGGATTGCCTGAGCTCACAGGTTCAAGACAAGCCTGAGTCAGAGGGAGATCCCATCTCTAACAAAATAGCCAGGTGTGTGGTGGGCGCCTATAGTCCCAGCTACTTGGGAGGCTGAGGCAAGAGAATTCCTTGAGCCGCCAAGTTGCTGTGAGCTATGACACCACAGCACTTAAACCCAAGGTGACTGAGACTCTGTCTTAAAAATAAATTTAATTTAATTAAAAAAAAAAACAATAAATAAATCAGGTATGGGTGAAGCATTATGTTTAACCCATTCTAGGCATAATTCCTCTCCACCTGTGAATCTGTAAAATTTAAGAAACAAGTAATCTGCTTCTAAAACATTATAAATGAGAAGGACATAGGGTAACAGTTATAGACATTCTGATCCTAGAAGGAAAAAATTAGAAGTGGGAAAGGGAAGGGATTCACTGCTCCAAAGCAATTTCAAAAATCCCTCTAGGAAAATTCCAAATTCTTTCAAGGCCTGAGAATAACTTTCCATGGTTCAACACTCAGCCCCTAAGACATTCTTTCTTTTTTCATGAAAAGCAGGACATGTTTATAGATAAATAGTTTTATCAGCTTTTTTCTTGGCTGTAGAATGTGGGGGACCTGATGGCCTTCTTTCATTTTGTCCCTCTCTCCCTTTCAGTACAAACTGGGACTGCTTCCGCCAATATAACATTCTCAATAACCTGTGGGTCTCCCAAGTGTGTCATGGAGATTCTACTGCAATAAATAAGAGATTTTTCCACAGGCTTTTCTAGATTATTCTGCCTCTATTTTTGGATTCTGCTGAGATGGCTGAGAAGTTCAGATGCTTAACCTTATTAAAGAGCACATTGTGCCATTAAGTACTCAACTTTTGTTCTTTCAGAGTTACAGTCCAACAAAAGGTTGTCCCAACATACCATTAGCTTTTTCTCTAGAGCACACTTTCCTGAGAGTGAATGTATTAATTACAACATGTTGTGCAGCCTGGAAAGGCTGAGAATTCCCCAAATCATCTAGTTTTGGTTCATTTGTATTTAATAACCTTTTCCTCAATTTACGTATTTTCTCTCGCATTTTCCTATAAGCAGCAAGAAAAAAAACTTCACTTTCAGCTCTTTGCTTGGGAATCTCCTCACCTAAATATCCAAGTCTATCTGCTTTCCACAATACTAACTACAGCAGATTAAGTACATAACAAAGATTTCCTTTCCTGTAATTTTCAATAACATGTTTCCTCATCTTTGAGTGCCTTTATTCTGCCTAACACAGTATAGTTTCTGTTACACATAAAAAACAGGTCAGGGCAGTGCCTGTGGCTCAAAGGAGTAGGGCGCTGGCCCCATGTGCCGGAGGTGGTGGGTTCAAACCCAGCCCAACCCAGGCCAAAAACTGCAAAGCAAAAAAAAAAAAAAAAACAGGTCATCAATTAGAAAGCTACTTCACTTATTCAAATGCAAGATGAAAATAATTAAAAATAAGTAGAATTAGGGAGGTTTGGGATATATTTTCTAGGTCAATCAACAGAAACTTCTTTGATATTTATGAGTGTGTGAGACAAAGTGAAGGTCAAAATTATCCTCAGATTTTTGGTTTTAAAAATCAACTGGACATTGGTGTTATTTATTGAGATGGGAAAACTAAAAGAGAGCCAAACCTGAGGAGAAGCAGATTAACAATCTGGTTCGGAAGATGTTAAATTTAAAAATTCTAGAATTGCCCTGCCCCCCACCATGATAATTAGATTTATCCTTCCATGGATGAGACTGGATTTATCCTTCCTCTAAAAACATTGTAGAAAACCAGACAAAGGTATGAAATACATAGAACTATGATCTCTGAGAAATGGGAAATAAATGAGGTAAGGGCCAGAACTATACCAACTTATTCCCTAGAGAAAGATTCGAGGTTGTTTCAGCACAGAGAAGGAGTCCCAAACACATGTCAGCAGACAGGCTGAGTGGAGGAGATAAAGAATGAGGTCTAGAAAGACAAAGATAGCTAGAAATTGTGGATGAGAGAGAGAGAGAGAGAGAGAGAACGCTCAGAGAATTATAAAGAAATCTAAAGACTAAACTCTTCAGCCCAAATGTTGCTTGGTGCCTTCATTAAATGAAGCTATCAAAGCCAAAGAAAAAACATTGGAAAGGAATAGGCAGACGAATTCCTAGAGCTCACAAAGAGCTGGATATTTCTTGTTTTTATCAGTTGGAATGAAATCCCCTAATAACAGGATATCAGGTAGAGTACTAAGAAGGGGATCATCTTAATAGCACAGCAAAATTAGCCTAGACTAAAGACTACTCTGAATCTATCCTAACAAACTCAAAACAAGCCTCAATGGACTCAGTTGGTCACAAGTAACCATGTGCCAAAAGAAAATAAAACACAATTTAAAGAATACAAAGAAAAATGAATCCAGCCCCTGAAAAATGTTAAATTCACAATTAACACCACTCATGCAAAGAAGCCAGAAAATGTGACTCATAATCAGGAGAAAAATCAGTCAATCGAAGCAAACCCAGAAATAGCAACGATTATGAAACTGGAAGAAGATGATGTTCAAATAGCTACTGTAATACATGTACAATAGCTAATGTGGTATATGTACGAGAAGATACAGAAAAACATGCACATGATGAGAAAAGATATGGAAGATTATCAAAAAGACTCAAGTGTAAAGTTTCAAGATTAAAAAAACAACAACAGTATTTAAAATGAAAAATATACCAGACATATTAAAAACAAATTGGGCACTGGAGAAGAAATGATCAATAAAATTGAAGATATAGCATGCGAACTATCCAGAGTGGAGCACAGAAAAATGTTTCTCCAAGGTGCAGAGGGTCAGTGACCTACTGGAAAATAACACGTGATCAAATATATGTGCAACTAGATTGAAAGAAAGGAGAGAAAAGTGGCAACAGAAAATTATTTAAAGAAAGAATGAGAAAAAAATTTTAGCAAAAATATCTTTCTAAGAGAAAATGAAAATCAAAATTCCTGTGCCTTTGTTGGTGAACTCTACCAAACAATTAAAGAATAAATTGTTCCAATATTGCACCAACTCAGAAAATCTAGAAGAAGAGAACACTTCCTAGCTTGGTTCATAAAGTTGACATTATATTGATACCTAAGTCAAATAAAAATATTACCCTTCTTTCAAAAATGACACAAGTATATTTATGAGCATAGATTCAAAAATCTCTAACAAATGAAATCAAACTAAAAAATATATTTAAATGATAATATATGATGACTTTGTATGACTACCGCCAGTGAATTTAGGCCAGAAATATAGGGTTGGTTTAACATTCAACGCACTAAACAAGAAAAGCCATAAGATTATTGAATAATTAGAAGAGGCATTTGACAAAATTCAACACCTATTTATGACTTAAAACAAGCAAACAACTCTCAACAAACTAGGAATACAAGGAATTCCTACCCCCAATCTGAGAAAAGAAATCTATAAAAAAGTAACAATTAACATCATACTTACCAGTAAAACAGTCAATAAAATAATGAACTCTATTCCTATATCATTGAGTAGAAAGCAAGAAGGTCTTCTCTCATCTCTTCTACTCAATATTGTTACTAGATGTTGCAGAGTGCAAAAAAGGAGGTAAAATATACAGATTGGATGGTAATAATAAAACAGCCTGTTCACAAGCAATGTAAAATTTATCTATGTTGAAAATCCTTAAAATGCAAAATATACCAGACAGATTAAAAAGTCTGTTTAAATCTACTAGAACAAATAAGTATAATGTCACAGGATACAAAGTCATTAGAAAAATATTAATGACAATTCTATAGACTAGAAATGAACAATTTCCAAAAATAGTTAAAACACAATAGCAATTAAAATCACATTAAAATTTTAGGGATATATTTAACAAATTCTGTACAAGACCTACACACTGATAACTGTAAAGCAGATCTTATAGAAATATAAAAAGAAAGACCTAAATAATTTAAATAGAGACACACATCATATTTCTGGTTGGAACACTCACCCAAAATTGCTAAGGTGCCAATTCTCTTCAAAATCATCTACATATTTGATACAATTTCCACCAAAATCCCAGCAAGCCTTTTCTTTTTCTTTTGCAGAAATTGACAGGTTCTTTTTAAAAATATATATGGCACGCCAAAAAACAATTAGAATAACTAGAACATACTTGGGGAAAAAATAAGTTGGAAGAATCACATCTTTTGATTACAAGATTCATTGTAAAGCAACAGTAACAACTCAATATGGCACCGAGGGGAAAAAAAAAAAAAAAAAAACTGGATCCTTATCTTACACCATGCACAAAAATAAACTCAAAAGGGATTAAAGATCTGAATGTAAGATTTGAAGCCATAAAATTCCCAGAAGAAGACACAGCAGGAAAGCCCCTTATTATTGGCATTGGCCAATAATTTTTTGGGTCTCACACCAAAAACTCAGGCAACACAGGCAAAAATGAATAAGTAAGACTACAAAAAAATGTGTTTTTATTAAATCATAGCTGTGCACATTAATGCAATCATGAGGCACCATACACTGGTTTTATAGACCATTTGACACATTTTCATCACACTGGTTAACATAGCCTTCCTGACATTTTCTTAGTTATTGTGTTAAGACAATTACATTCTACATTATTAAGTTCACAAGACTACAAAAATTAAAGCCCTTCTGCACAGCAAAGGAAACACTCAGCAAAATGAATAGGCAGCCTATGGATTGGGAGCAAATATTTGCAAACCATATATCTGATAAGGTGTTAATGTTCAAAATATATGAGAAACTCACATAGTTCAATAGAAAAAATAATAACCCTATTAAAAATGGAAAAAATATCTAAATACACATCTTTCCACAGAAACTATAAAAATGGTGAACACAACATGGATGAGCCTGGTGGACATTATGTTAAGTGAAATAAGTTGGTCTTAAAAAGGTAAATACCACATGTTCTCACATGTGGAAACTAAGAAAATAAAGAGAGCTCATAGCTCACAGAAAGCGAGAGTGGACTTGTGGTTATCAGAGGCTGAGAAGGGCAGAGCTGAAGGGAGGGAGGAAGAGGTTAGTTAATGGATACAAAGGTGCAGTCAGACAGGAAGAACAAGGTCTAGCATTTTATAGCACTTCAGAGAGAATATGGTTAACGATAATTTGCTGTGTACTTTCAAAAAGTTACAAGAAAGGATTTTGCAAGTGCACAACAGAAAATATTATGAATGTTGGAAGTGATGGATGTGGATACCCTGATTTGATCATTACACACTGTACACATGTGTTGAAATAGCACTCTGTATCCCAGAAATACGTACAATTATTACATGTCAACTAAAAGTAAGAGGAAAATATGGCCACCAAATGTATGAAAAAGTGGTCAACATCACTAGTCAAGAGAAATGCAAATCCAAACCACAGCAGGATATCACCTAGCACCCGTTAGGCTATCATCAAAACAAAAAGAGGTAGCCAGCATTGGTGAGGAAGTGGAGAATGTGGACAAAAGAGAAACACTGCAAGAGGGTGAGAATGTGAATTGTTACAGCCATTATGGAAAACAAAAATTTAAAAATACAACTAATATATGACCCCATAATCCCATGTTAAGTATGTATTAAAACATAAAAGAAATGACAGCAGTGCCTTGCAAATATCTCTGCACACTCATCTTCATTGCAGCATCATGCACAGCAGCTGCAATACGGAGACAGCCTACGTTTCCATTAAAAGATGAATGGTTAAAGAATTGTAGTGTATCTATCACAATGGGATATTACTCAGCCTTGAAAAACATAGTCATTTGTGACAACCTGGAGGACATATGCTAAGTGAAATAAGCTAGATCACAAGCATGATCTCACTTATATGAGGAATCTAAAAAAAATTGAATAAATAGAGACAGAGAGTAGAATGGTGGTTCCCGGGGCAGGATGGGTGGGGGATGAATGGGCCCCTGTAGGCCTTTTAAGGGCGCAAAATCACACTGCATAGTATCTTATCAAGTTTTTAGCTTATTTTTAACTATTTGCTTTTCCTTTAATTTTTTTCAAATTGTATATATTTGAGCTATATAACATGACATTTTGATATAACTACATATAGTAAAATGTGTACTACAGTCAAAGAAATTTGCATAATCATCACCTTCCATAGTTATCTTTTTTGTGTTAACAGCACCTAAAATCTACTCCCTTCACAAGTTTTCGGTATACAATACAACATTAACTGTAGTCCTCGTGTTGTACATTAGAATTATTCATCCCACATAACTTCAACTTTCTGCCTTTTGACCTACTTCTCCCCATTTTTTAACAATATGATGTGGGACAAATTACTTAGGTTTCCTGGGCGTGGCTGTCCATCTGTAAGACAGACATAATAATGCCTGCCTAACGGTATTGTTATCTATAAAATATTTTGCCATTTTTATTATTTGTATCACCAAATTATTCTGTAACTTCATAAGACCAAGGAATTTGCTTTTTTTCTTCATAGCATCCCTGGAGGCTAGGCCAGTGCCTGGCACATAGTAGTCCCTCAATATTTATTAATGAATAAACAAAAAAGAATTGAAATAAGGAAGAACTTGTGCTTGTACATTTAAACACTTCACCGAGAAGCTTAAAGTCCCTTATAAAATAGCTTTTTACCTGACCTCCAAAATGCCCCATCACTTTTCTGAATCTTCTACCTTCCCCATCTTCCTGGACACCTTGCCAGGCAGTCCCTCTTCTCCAAGGTCCTTCCCTACACTTCAGTCTCATGACACATTGCCCTGGGGTTGATGTGTATGCTTTAAGTTTCCAAAAAAGAAAATATATAACCCCTCAAACCCTCACTAACAACTAAATTCTGTCATCTAGTTAATTGCCACAGACATGGAGCACAGTCTCATTGACCGTGTGAGTTCCCCAACAAAGATCACAAGGGTAAGTCTATATCTCTGAACGTCATCACTTTTTCTTACTTGAATTTCAAGGGATCACATGGTAAGTTCTGGAGCAAGAAATTTAAGTCCCTTTTTTACTTCAAGGTCACAGTATTTATAAAACTTTCTCTCTTGCTCTCCTTCTGGGAAATCCATAGTCTCAAAAATGTCAAAGTAACTCACATCAATTGCCAAGCAGCATAACAGAGATGAGACTGGATTTAAAGGCCATTCTGGAGGATCTGGGATTTACTGCAGGCACCTTGATAGAAAAATAAAAATAAATAAATCATGAAAAGGAAATGCTGAGGGTGCCTGACAATCGTAGATAAAATTTCTCAGCGACTACATGCATCCTGACATGATATCTACCAAGAGAGTTTAATAGATGTGCTTTGAGAAACTACAAGGGCCTTCCTCAGAAACGCTTGCTTCTAGGTAAGTCACAGGACAGCGTAAAGACCTCACAACAGGATTAACCACCAGAGTACAATGCCTGGGGAAAAAAGCTCAGCAATACTTCAATAAAAGTTAGTTTTTGCTGTGAGCTGTGACGCAACGGCACTCTACCGAGGATGACAAAGTGAGACTCTTGTCTCAAAAAAAAAAAAGAAGTTAGTTTTGAAATCTTTTCTTATATACACCTAAGTCATGTTAGCAGCAGGATAATCTACATCTATGCAGATGGGCATAGAAGTAGCTACTTTATGTGACATAAAAACTCCTACAGCAATTTTTAAATTTGAAACAACCTACTTCCTAGAATCTTTCAACAGCATCTTTGTAGGACCTTTTCCTGAGAGTGTATGTTTGTATGTGCTATGTGTGCGAGTGTGGGTACGTGTAAGTGTAAGATGAAGCAAATTCCATACATTACTATTTCATTCGGATATGTTGTCCTTGTGCAAATGGAGTGGATCAGCACACCCATTCCTCAAAAGGGGATGACTTCAGGCTGTGCTTGGCATGGACCAGCTGCTCAGTAAATTTGTTGGAGTTGATGTGACTTGATGCCTCTAGGTGTTACTTACCTCACCTGTAAAATGCAGATATCTAACCTGCACTAAGGTGGCTCAGCTGAAATCCAGCTTAGGAGTCAGTTTGATCAGCCTTTTCAGACTGTATATAATTTCACTGCAAATAGTAACAAAATCTAATTTGTATATGTAAATGTTTAAAAAGCTTTGAAATGTAAAAGGACATAGGTGAGCCATAAGGATCCCAGGTATCTTCCTTCCTCCCCCCTCCCCACCACATGGCTTGGTGGTCCATCTTAACTGTTGGAAAAGTAAGAGTAGGGAATCAATTTTGTTTTTAGTATACTCAGAATCTGGAAACATCTTTTTCTATATGTATAAGATTCAAGTGGACGTAAAACAGTAAATGAAAAGCAATATGCTCTTTAAAAATTAGAAGTCTGTGGCCTTAGATAAAAATGATAATTTCAAACATATCAGACACTGAAAGGAACTAAGCATTTTCTGGAATTATCATCTATTGAGAGATAAGTGCATTTTTTTGAACCAAGTAAAAAGCATATACAATGCTCAGGATCATGTAATGCAGTCCAGACTTCTAGCCTACTCTGGCCACCCCCACACCTCTATGACACCAGAGGTGCTAGGGACAGGCACCAGTCAGACCTCAGATTAAATGTTGACATCAGCAAAACTTAATTCATGGAGGCCTTAATTGGTAGACCTCAGAGTTCTTCTTGATTTAAAATAGAGAAAAGATTATTTAAGAAAATACATTTGGAAAATGTTATAATGCACAGAGTATGTGTATAGTAAGTCTATGTAGATTCTTTTGGGGATCTAAAAATGCCTTTGGAGTAAGACTTTTTGCCACATGGAAGCATATCCCCTGACTTGGCTGTGGAAGCAGAAAAAGGCCCCACTCCTGAGCACTCCCTGCTGTCATGGCCAAGGGGGACACGGGTGCCAGCTCTGGTGGCTCTGCAGGGTCAGTGTCTTTGGAACACACCTGGAGAAGTGCTGAGCACACTTTGTTCAATCCAGCACACACAGTGTCTCTGGACAAGAAACCTGAGCATGATCAGCTGGGCCTATGGCAAGAGAAGCCAGCACAAAACAAGCAAATGCTTCTTCTTCTGCCCAAACCCCGAGGCTGAGCCCAGAACATCTACACGATACAGCAGTAAGCCCCCCAGACAGTGTCAAACATGCCACCCCTCCATGCTCACTTTCTGTAACAAGCCCACTGCCTGTTTTCACATCTGACTACTACCAGCCTCCTGCCAAGGCTCCAAGGCTCATGCCAAGAACGGTGAATGACACTGATGCTTCTGGAGAACCCCGGTGTTTGCTTCTGAAAGTCTTGAGAGACACAGATGCTGGCTCAATGCAAAGGTCCTGGGAGGTCACGAGGTGTGAGGGTCTTGCTCCCCAGGAGCTGCTCTCTGCAAAGCCAGCCAGGGGTTCCTGCAATGCCCACATGAACACAGATATCCAGACCTCATTGGTAAAGTGCTCAGGACTCTGGAGTCTTGTTGCACTGATACTCTTAAAACCAAACAAGAGCCTCTTCTGTTTGCATTGTTTTGTGCAAGTGTTAGCTTACTAGTCAACAGGAATGGAAAAAATTTTGTGAAAGACAAGATGCAATTAAGGGATGATTTCTTTTCTTTTCTTTTCTTTCTTTTTTTTTTTTTTTTTTGGTAGGTTGTCACAACAGGAATGCTCACTGATGAGATATGTGAGGTTTCATAAACAAAAGGAAATAATAGAGCCATTTCAGAGGTGGGTCTTATTCTGAGGATCTGAGGGTGGGGTTTTTTTGTTTGTTTTGTTTTGTTTTATTTTGTTTTAATTCTTTTTTTTTTTGATTGTTAAATCATAGCTGTGTACATCAGTGCAATTGCCTGTACCCATTCTAAGATGCACCATAGATGTGGCCCCACCCATTACCCTCCCTCCACCAAAACCTCCCCCCTCTCTTCCCCTTCCTTGGCCCTTTCTCCATAGTCTTGTGCTATAGTTGGGTTATAGCCTTCATGTGAAAGCTATAATTTAGCTTCATAGTAGGACTGAGTACATTGAATACTTTTTCTTCCATTCCTGAGATACTTTGCTATGAAGAATATGTTCCAGCTCCATCCATGTAAACATGAAAGAGGTAAAGTCTCCATCTTTCTTTAAGGCTGCATAGTATTCCATGGTATACATGTACCAAAATTTGCTAGTCCATTCCTGGGTCGATGGGCACTTGGGCTTCTTCCATGAATTAGTGATTATAAATTGGGCTGCAATAAACATTCTGGTACACATGTCTTTGTTATATTGTGACTTTTGGTCTTCTGGGTATAAACTGAGTAAAGGAATTATAGGATCGAATGGAAGGTCTATTTTTAGATCTCTAAGTATTCTCCAAACATTCTTCCAGAAGGGACGTATTAGTGGGCATTCCCACCAGCAGTGTACAAGTGTGCCCTTTCCTCCACATCTACGCCAACATTTCTGGTTTTGGGATTTTGTTATGTGGGCTACTCTTACTAGGGCTAGGTGATATCTCAAAGTAGTTTTGATTTGCATTTCTCTCATGATTAAAGATGATGAGCTTTTTTTCATGTGTTTGTAGATTTTG